>JZKD02S1977595.1:2057349-2079695 GCA_000966675.3 Picea glauca | reverse complement strand
CATATGATCAAGGAGTTATGCAATAAAATAAGAGTGATTTTATGGGAAAGGGACATGCCACTATATTATATTAAATGAAAGTAGAAGATACAACCAGATCACCTTGATGTCGCAAGCTTCCTTTCAGTGACCCTTGGTTTCAACACACGCACTTTCTCTATGTTTGCATGAAGAAGATCTAATACAACTTGATAGACCAAATAGAGTCTTCAAGCTTCTATCCAAGAAGAGTTCTTCACACAATTCTTCCACCAATTCTTCATTCAATCTTGCTTAAAATTTTCCATGAGAAACCTTTCAATATATAGGAGAAGGAGAGATGGCTAAATGGATGAGGATGATCTCACTAAATCTGAGAAGTCAGTAGGATGCCAACCATGTGAATGCCAACTCATTTTCTAGAAGATTCCCTTCTAGAACCTTCATGACCTCTTCTCTTTTCCAATCTTTAAAATATGTTCACACCCCACCTATAGAGCAGACTATGAACAACTCACACCCTAAGTATGGGTTTCCTACGAGAATGAAGGATTTTCTCACCCTATCACATAGGCATCCTGCGAAGCCATATTAAAAATATGCTTTTTGGAAGAAGACAAGGGTCATTTTTCTCAGGCAAAAGCCCTTGTGGGAGACTGAATACATCACTGTAGAGACATCACCAGAGTGACCAAAATAATGTGTAACAGAATTCCCCCCAAAGTATGAGTCCGGAACTTGTGACAACCGAAATACTTTGTAAAATGCGTGTGTGTGTCGGAAACAAGGAGCGCACCTAATCGAAAACCTGTAAACAACCAAGCATCTGCAGAATATAATACTAGTTCTGAGGTAGGCATTCCCATGCTCAGATCACAAAAGAATGGAATCATAAACGTAGTTCATGGCCACCAATCATACACCGTGGACCCATGTCGTCAAAATGCTACATAGACACCAGGAATACACTATGGATCTATGTGAGAAGACTTGAATTAAGACATAGCCACGTGACATACAAAGTGGATCTATGTGCCGATACAAATCATACATACTCCATCGTAGCTTGGATAAAAAAGATGAGACCCAGGGTCTTCAATCCCGTCAACTGAAAGTATGAATCTAGCCATGTGATTACATGTGCTGAAGTCGAACATGGTAGAAACCACTTGATTACTGGTCATTGATGAAAACCATTAACAAGTGCGAGGGAAATCACCATTAATGTCAATGACTCCCAAGGTATCGAAGTACAATTCGAACGAAATGCAAATGAATGAGATGAAGTTGAGCACTCGAAGTAATCTCTCAATCAGGTATCAATGATGTGAAACCCCTGTTGAAAGCGAAGAGACCTGCCATTAAGGCATGCAGGTTCCAAGGTACTAAATGATTTCTAAGTCTCATTCCTAGATAATGAGTTGGAGTCGACGGAAAAAGACTCGTCATAGGAGGGCCTTGATGTATCCTGCATCAATGACATGAAATAAGTAATATATTTTGAGGGTGAAACAAAGTATGAATATAGGTTGAAACAAACACAGAGAAGGTCGATCTAGTAAGAATGGACAACTGCAGATGGCCGACTCAATAGAGGGATTGTTTGAACTTCTCTTGAACAGATGAACGACACGACCAAGGACTTGGCAGCACTGACTCAAAGATGACCCAAGATACGACCTTGTAGCAAGTCGAATGAGAGACAAATGGATTTCCCAACCCGGATTCAAATGACGAATAGGGGGTGTCATGTTCAAGAGCGACGCTTACTGCCATTAATACGAATATGAAAACATATCCCTTTCCCAAAATTTCCCCCACCATTTCTGGCGAGTACCTCTTTATTTTTACACAAGCTTGAGGAGGATAACATATGCTTGTTGATGTAAGCTCATCCTTTGGATGAGTCCCTCAGAGTATATTTAACGAACCCTAAGAAGGAGTGGTTAGGTCCCATTACGGGTCTTTCGATGTTTGTTTAACGAGTCCAAGGATAAAAAACTTGGGGGTTTTTCATGTTTTGAGAGTCTGAAAAACACTTAAAAAAAACTCTCCTGGTTCCTTTTTCGTAAATGAGTTCGATGAGACCAAAAAAGTGATAAAATATCGCCCGTCAAACGTTTTCTTCAAAAACTTTAATGAGCGTGAAAAGAACAAGATCGATCGACAATCTTTTCATTTTTATGGAGTGTGAAAAGATCTTAAAGGATACTCCCTTACGTTTTTCGTTTTCGTGTTACCATGACGAGTACAAAAAGACAAGAAAAAGTATACTCGGTTACGTTCTCATATATTTTCGAGCGTGAGAATGAATGAAGACTGAGCTCGAGGGATTTCCTACAAAAACCCTAAAAAAGTAGTCGTACATGCGACAAAAAGAAAAAACACCCCTAGCCCCTCGTTCGGACTTCAAAGTTGCTATATCTGCGAAAAACCATACTCACAAGGCTATTAGGGTATTAGGTTTTATAAACAAAGCAATAAAAATAATATAAAAGACCAATAAGAAATAGTAAAAAGTGAATAAATATGGGTGAAAAGGACTTTTTACCATTTCATTGTTACTTTGCCAAAAAATTGTCCAACATACCTCATTTTTCCCCAAATTTATTTACTCGATTGCGGGAGGCACAAGAAATCATTCGGAGAACGGTTTCAACCAACGAGGTAATCCCCTGATTCTCAAACTTTTCCATGGTTTATTTTTGGTTTTTATTGGCAATTTTTAGAGTTTTGAGTCCATTTTAGGGTCAGAACATGCGCTCAAGAATTCTCGTAGGTGAGTCATGTGGGACCTGCGAGAATCTAAGATTCTCGCAGGTGGGCATCAGGGCACTTACGAGAATCTCTCACTGTGCAAAAGGTTCACCTGCAAGGGCCGAAAAATGGATTTTAATGTGTGGTTTTGCTCAATAAAAATTCTGCAAGATTTTAAAACAAGTTGTTGACTTCCCTCTCATAGCTCTATTGCAGGTGTTGACCACCACGATGTTGGAATGGAGAGAAAGAGAACATGAGGAGGATGATGCCATTGCCGGAAATGACCTGGGTACAGTCGCTGCCCTCCGGGAATGTGTGCTCTTGAAATTTTTTAGGATCCTGGGCATGAGAGCCCAAATCAGGTTGTTAGAATACTTGGTCCACATGTGGGACGTGGATCAACAGTTATTTCACATGGGAGTCCATACGCTGACACTAGATATCAAGGATATCTATTTTCTGACAGGGTTGTCATGACATGGATACCATGCTACTTTGACTGGAGGTAGAGGTGGTAGACTTCCTATGAGCGAGTATGTTCATCAATATCGTGTTTCTGAGGCAGAGAGAAGAAAGGGTAAGGTTGTCATTTGGGGGGTCCAATATTTGACCCTACGGACTATCTTGTTTACCATTGAACGCATGGCTGGGAGCGCGGCTGCGCACATGGATCTCCAAATCTATTTCCAATATGCCATAGAGTGCACAGAGCCTTGGGTTTTCAACTGGTCGGATGTAGTTCTCTACAGTATGAAGATACAACTGACAAAGTGCAGAAGGGGTGACTTGAAGCAGTTTGGGTACAGGTCACTTTTGGTGTCATTCTTCCTTGAGAGGGTCCCACTGCTGCAACTACAGGTTGATTGGGGTTTACCGGCTCCACAGGATCTGAGAATGCTAAGGTGGTGTAACCTCATGGCTCAACACATAGCAGGGCCTATAATCAAGTATAATGATTCATTTTTTGATTGGTTGAGGCCCCAGATGCTGATGATCGACGACTACACATATGCTGGTTTGGATTTTTGAGGGGATCCATATTTGGTCCTGCCTGAGGATGCTCAGTGGGGTGAGTTAGGTGAGAAGTACACATTTTGTTATTTTTAAATGTTTTTGAAAATTTTATTATATGAAATGTTTTTATGTTTATCCAAGGACTAATCAAAAAATTTCTTTTTGATGACACAGATGTGGGGCCATATCGACCTCCAGGAACATATCCCATTCAAAGGCAAGGAGAAGCGGCTCCAGTGGCGAGATGGGATACCGAAGAATACGAGGCAGTGTAAAAAAACTTAGAGGGGTTGACCATGGATGTCCCAGACATTGCTATTTCGGAGATCCTGAGACATAACCAGTGCCATACTGTGGGCATGTCCGAGTCTCTTAGTCGACTGCTCTGTAGGGTATCCCGAGAAGTTGTGTGTTATCATGAGAATCATATGTGATGCTATTTTGTAGAAGCTATAGGCTTCATATTTTGAGATTTTGATCCTTGGACATAAAATTTTTGTAAAAACTTTTAATCGTTATGTACATATATATGGATTCTATAAACTTATTTTGTGTTATACATGTGATGTGTGATTGGTTTATAAATGTCCCAAATGTATGTCTAACACATAGTTTAGCTAAGGCATTAGTCAATGTATTTAGACATCTAGGAATGTGCTAATATTCGATATAATCAAAATAACATTCCAAGAGGCAATTCGTAAATATACCTGTAATAAAGTAGGACTTCTAATAGCATAGACATTACTTAACTGTAGTACTACTAGCTACGAATCGAGTCGTATAACCAGGTGGTGGATATCAATCGAAATAGCATCAATCAACAATTAGATGACGACACTATATTTTGCAATATTGTTGGTTGCACGACCAAGGCACACACCTCGTAGACTGATAAGTTCATTTGTAGGTGCGTAAATTGCCCATGTAGCAGAAGCAAGGTTCTGAGTATTACAACTAGTGACATCGACGAAGCCAATGTGGGGTAGCGAAGACTCCAACATATAGAAACCACACACAATGCAAGATAAGTGGTCGAGGGAAGAGACCAAATAATGAAAAAGCATACTAAAGTAATGCACAAAAAGTATGATACAATAAAATAAAAACACTCATGCCCAGGTGATCTTAAGAATAGTACTTCTTTAAGTGCAACCCATTTCTAGGTTCACTCAAAGGGATACCATCATAGTCTACCAACTCATAAGCTCCTTTCTCCAAAACTCATCTGACGATATAAGGACCTCACCACATAGCTTCAAATTTTCCAGCTCCTAGCATATCCTGATCTTGTTCGTAAAGGAGAACCAGATCACCTTCGGAGAAAACACGTGGCTTGACATGTTTGTCATATTGGGATTTGACGCGTTTCTTCTGGGCTTCTATAACTAGGGTGGCATCACGATGGGTTTCGTCTAATTGCATGAGATACAAAAAACGTTCTTCTTCGACATAAGTTTTTGGGAGAAGTTTGATGGCTAGTTTTGGGGAGGGTATCTCATATTCAATCGACAAAATGGCTTCTATACCATAGACTAACTGGAACGGTGTAAAACCGGTAGCAGACTTAATGGATGTCTGGTAAGCCCACAATGCTGAAAACAACATCGTGTGTCAACTTGTTTTGTGAATCCCTATCATTCGTAGAAGCATGGTAATGAGGACTTTGTTTATTGCTTCAACTTGGCCGTTGGCTTGTGGGTAATAGGGTGTTGAGTTTTCATGGTGAAGACCCAACTTTTCAGTGAGTTCAGACATCATGAAGTTTCTAAAGTGGCTACCGTGATCAGTAATGATAGCTTAAGGAAAACCAAACCAAGCAATGATGTGATTGAATATAAATAATGTTGCAGTCCTTTCGGTATTGTCGAATGTTTTCATCGTCTCGACCCATTTCGTAAAATAATCTATGGCTACAATAATGTATCCATGCCCCCCAACCGAGTGAGGGTGACATGTCATGAAATCGATACCCCATTTTGCAAAAGGACCAATGAAGACCACAGGGTGTAGAGGAGCAGGGTGATAGTATTTTATTGTTGTAGGTTTGGCAAGCGTGGCATTTTTGGACAACAATTATACAATCATTGAATAAAGAAGGCCAAAAATACCCCGCTTGTAAGATTTTCTGGGCAATAGCATACCCAGACATGTGACCACCACAGGCTCCAGAATGGCAGTCATTCAGGGCTTTCTTCACTTCGTCAAATGTGAGGCAATGTCGAAAAATAGAGGCAATCCCATGACGATAAAGAGTATCACCGAGGATAATATACTAACGGGCTTGGTAGCGTATTCGACGATGGTCAGTGCTAGACAAACTGGGTTGGAAAGTCTAGGTCTGGAGATATATGATGATATCTCCGTACCAAAGTGTTAGCGTCAGAAGTCACCCCTGGATTGTAGTAGGAGCAGAGCCCGACGCCCATCAGTTTATGTCATGATTTGTTTAATGGGGTGATCAAATGGAAGTTAACTCAAAACGATGTGGTTCTAACTCCGAAACTAGGCCAGGCATGCATGGGCAAGTGAGGTCTTAGATAACTTCAGGTAGTGAGTTGTAGTAAGGGTGAATAGGGGGAAGACTTGTATAAGAGAAAAGCAGAGGTTTGTCGTAAACGTTAGGTTCCTAACAGGATGTAGAAGAAGGCATATAAACGCGATATCTTCTTACATTCAAATGCAGAAAACCAGAGAAAACAACAATGCCACAATAAATCCTTTATCACAACATAATTGCCATAATTCATGCAAATCAATCGATCACGAACTCTCTTAGCATAAGATGAAAACCAGATGGAGTGAGAAGACTGTCTGTCATTAAACAAGAAATCTTACACACCAATTCATAACCAGAGAACTAGAGTCTGTGCTAAAACTTTACAATCGGGAGCTTCGCTCTACCATCGATACTTACAAAATACAAAAACTGAGCCTATATACTCAAGAAAATTCACCTAACAGAGGCATGCCTAGTCACCCAGGGCTAGGTGTCTTTTCAGTCAAATTCATACTGAAATCCTTCTTCACGCGCCACCTTAACTGTGCATGGCTCATGTAAGGAGGGTAGCTGAGCCATTAAGTGCCGAGCTATCATGTGCAGACTTCTCTGCCTCTTCAAAGACTTCAGCATGGCTTCTTTGGAAAGATCAGTACACAAGACCCCTTCGAGCAGATCGCTTGCCAGACCCTCCATACCTCACACTTAATGAATGAAAGGAGGTTTCAACCACCCGTTCATGCCTTCATTTACTCCAAGCGAGACACAGGATTGAGATCGGATCCAATGGTGCCTGGAGATCGCGATGATCTCCTTTGTAACTGAACTCGGTGCCTTTGGCCCCTCTTGCACAACTCTCTTTGTCTCCCAAGTGACCACGGTCTATGACCATGTGCTTACTCCCAAAGGTGCTTTCGGCGTTCGCGGATATGAAGGGGATGATCCTTGCTTCTTGAAATCACGATGAGCGAAACACTAAGACGGCTTAATCTGGCACCACCCATCCTTCAAATCTGACGGTCCAAAACTCACCCGACACTGCTGCGGGCCCCAGGTCCTGGATGCTCTCATCACTTTGCGCATCGGTGATATGAGGGAGATGCTTCTTGCGCTTTGAAATCGTGATGGGCGAGAAGGCGGGGAGCCTAATCATATACTAGGTGTCCCCTTTAGATGGATGACTGAGATTGCTCCTCGATATTGTGGGCCCGCCTTTGGGCACTTTGGGCACTTCGGGGTTCAGGGTTTTGAGATGTGCAATGACATGAAACCTTCACCCTTTGAACTCGTGACTGCCGAAAAACTGACGCAACTAGATCTCGAGCCACGCGTCCTTTGGAAGGACGACTTCTATTCTTCCCTGCATACAATATGTGCACGATCTATTTGCGCTATTATCGGTGCAACTCTACTATCCGCGATTTCCCGTTGGCCGTTGATCTACTCATATGGGTGGATCCGGGCCGTTGACACTATAATTTTTCCCATTCGCTTGATTTTAAGTCCGAAAAGGACTTCCTCTATGCGCTGCGCTTGGGTGCTCCTCATGCAACTTGCAGACCTGGTTATCCCGATGCCGAAGACAAGTAATGTTGCTAACATTAGGCTCCATGGGGGATAGAGTCGTCCTGGTGATGCTCTAAGGACTCATTTTGTAGTTCCAGTGCCTTGTTGTTGGGCTATGGAGTCATTTTCTAAGCCAAAACAATAAAATTAAAAACGAAGAACAGAAAGGACAATATTTACAAAACATAGGAGCCACCGAAGGCTCAGACAAAACAATTTTTAAGAAAATGCCCATTTACTGGGCTGCTGAAAACTTCTTCACCTTCCAAATCTTGTAGCCGATATGTGTTGTTTGAGAAAACCTCATAGATTTTGAAAGGCCCAATCCATAGGGCTTCAAATTTGTCGTGTTTTCCCTTATCTTGTTTAGGAGTATCCCATTTCAGCACCAGGTCTCCTATCCAAAATTATTCCTTCTTGGCCTTCTTATCGAAAACCTACTTGATTCTTTGCTGATGATCCTGAATTCTGATCATTACCTGCTCTCTGGCCTACTGGAATTCTACCAATTGATGATCCTTCTGATCATGTCGTTGGGATCTTCTTGATAATCCTGGAAGAATTTCACTATGGAAATGGTCAGTTGAGAAGGGAAAATAACTTCTACTCCGTAAACTAACTGGAAAGGGGAGATGCCTATAGATCTCTTTGTGGTCACCCGATCGGCCCATAGAGTGAACTTCAGCTTCGAATTCCAAGCCCTTTTGTTGTCCTCCAATAATATTTTGATGATTCTTATCAGGATTTTGTTGGAGGACTCTGCTAAACCATTTCCCTGGGGATAGTATGGGGTGGAGTGAATCAGATTGATCCCAAATTGTTCACAGAACTTGACTAACGGCTCAGCCTTGAAAGAGGCTGCGTTATTAGTAACAATCTTTCTTGGGCAACCAAACCTTACGATGAGGTCTTCTAGGAATGCAATAATTACCTTGTGGGAAGTACTCCTGGTAGGGATAACTTCAATCCACTTAGTAAAGAAATCTGTAGTAGTCAGGATCCATCTGTGCTGCCCGCTGGAAGCAGGGTGGATTTCTCCAATAAAATCTAGGCCCCATTGCTGGAAAGGTCCTGAAACAACTACCGGTTTTAAAGGAAGAGACTTGAGTTGTTGCTTTCCTGAAAATCTTTGGCATGGGATACAGGTCCTAACTCCTCTATAGACATCAGCGAACAAGGTGGGATAGTAATACCCAACTCTGAGAATTTTGTGGGCTGTGGTCTTCCAAGAATGGTTCCCTCCACATAGGCCACTGTGAAATTCGACCATGATCATGTCGGCCTCTGGTGGATCCATGCATTTTAAAATCACTCCCAGGGGGTCTTTCCAGTATAGAATTTGATCGATGAGGTAGTACCTGACTGCCTTGATCTTTAGAGCTCTTGCTTTGTTCCTTTGCAGGCCATCTGGGGGCCGCAACTCCTGTAGAAAATATATGACATCCTTATACCAAGGACATCGATCCAACAAGGGTTCTGTTTGAGGGTTTATGTCGGACAACTGATTCTGCTGATTTTCTAATTGTGCATTGGTGAAATCCACCCCCAAATCTTTGCAATTAGCTTCAACCAACAGCTTGGCTAAGCCTTGACCCTTGATCAATTTGGTAGGCCTTATTTCCAAGTCAAATTCCAGGATCTTGGCTATCCATTTACTTCTCTTCCCATCAATGTTGGGTTGTACAAGGATTTCCTTCACAAAGGCTGAAGGGACGTATGCGATCACCTTTGAGTGCAGGACATAGACCCTGAAAGCTTTGAGAGATTTCACTAAGGCATAGGCCTATTTCTCCATGATTTCATATCTGACCTCTGCATCTCTTAATGCTTTCCTGAAGAAGGCAATGGGCTGCTCTCGCCCCTCCTCATTTCTCTGCAACAAGACCACTACTACTGTATCAAAAGAAGCAAAAGAGAAGATTAAGAAATCTTTGGAATAGTCAGGACTGATCAACACAGGTGCCTCAGTCAATGCTCTTTTTATTTGGACAAAAGATTCCCTAGATTCGGCTATCCATTTTACTTCATTTCCCTTCTTGAGCATATTTGTAATGTGTTTCACCAGTTCAACAAAATTCGAGATGAATCTCCTCAGAAAATTAATCTTCCCCAAAAAGGCCTGAACTTCCTTCTTTGACCTGGGAAGTGACAGGGTCTGAATTGCCTCCACTCTGCTAGGATCAATCCTCACTCCTTATGCTGATACTATATGGCCTAATAACTTCCCCTCCTCCATTGAAAACAAAGATTTCTTGGGGTTTAGAGAAAGGCCGAACCTTCGACATTTTGAGAAAACTTTTCTCAGGTGACAGCAGTGCTCTTTATCTGACCTTGAGAAGACTGTGATGTCATCCAAATAGATCACCACAAACTAATCTTTCTCCCCGATAAAGGCTATGTCCATGGCTTACTAAAATGTGGCTCCTGCATTCATCAACCCAAAAGGCATTTTGGCATACATGAATGTTCCCCAAGGAGTGGTGAAGGCCATTTTTTCTCTGTCCTCAGGCATGACCAATATCTGATTATAACTAGAAAAACCATCGATCATGGAAATCCTAGATGCACCGGTTACCTTTTGCAAAATGTGCTCCATGTTGGGCAGGGGATAATTGTCTTTCTTTGAGCTCCTGTTCAGGTTACTGAAGTCGACACAAAGCTTGATTTCTCCACTTTTCTTCCTTACCGGAACCAAATTGGCCACGCATTCGGAATATCTTAGGGGGACGATGATCTGGACCTCTAATAACTTCTTTAATTCTTTCTCCATGACAGGAAGCAACATGGGATTTATCTGTCTTAGCTTCTGCCTGAATGGATTAGCCTCTTCCTTCAGTGGGATCTTGTGTTCAATGATAGATGTGTCATACGTCTTGAGGTCTTCGTAGGTCCATGCAAACACATCAGCAAATTCTTTCAGCAACTCAGTATATTCAGCCCTCTGGTCTGTGGTCAAACTCCTTGACAACTTGACAAACTTAGGCTCCTCCAGTGTGCCAATGTTGCACTCGGCTGTGTTAGCATATTCACCTAAGAACCTATCCTTTACAGCCACATCATTCCCATCAAACAATCTTTCTAAAGGAATAAGTCCCCTCGGAATGTGATTGCTAGGTAGCTAAATGATCTGGTGGTTAGCAATTTTATTTAAAAACACCTCAGGGTGAGGGTCACCTTCTGTGTCGGGATCCTGATCAATGTGCAATGCAGAAAATTCATCAACAGATTGGAGAAATTTCTTGATTTCTAGATCATCTTCAAATACCTTCCAATGCTTGACATTGTCCGGTACAGAGGGCCTATATTTTATCTCAACATCATATTTGGCCATAGACAGCTGAGGGACCTTAAACTAGCTAGCTAAAATAGCTAAAGAATCGGCCACACCATTATCCTCCCTTGGAATAAAAGAGATGTTTAAGGCAGAGAAGAAATTCTCAATTAGGTCCCATACTTCATTTCTGTAATTTTTGAGTCGAGGGTGCTTAGCCTGATAATCGTTTCTGATCTGTTGGACCACCAACTTTGCATCTCTGAACACGGCTACCTCCTGAATTCCCATTTCCCTTGCAGCCCTCAATCCTAGAACAAGGGCTTCATACTTTGCCACATTGTTGGTGGTTTCAAATTCCAACTTATATGACAGGGACATGGTTTCTTGAGAAGGAGATACAAAAAACACCCAGCACCAGCACCTTCCCTGGAACAGGCTCCATCAAAAAACATTTTCCAGACGGGGGTGATGGAGGGAGGAAACTCATGAGGAAAGGTGGGCTGCTTTCTGAGTTCAAGAGGAGGCTCGGGAGCATGAGTGAGTTGTAGTAAAATGGAACCTAAATCAGTGTCCAAGGCAAAAATGGGATGGTTGGTAGGATTGGATTCATCACTGATTATATAGGCCAACTGGGCTTCCCTATATAGCCTCCTATGTTCTCCCCCAAATACTGGGATAGTATCATATGTGAGGTCCATCTGCAAAGTTCCCCCCAGTCTTTTTATCCAAGATCTTGATAAAAACATTCCAAACTTGGGGGGGACATCAGCCACTACAATATCCATGACCACACTTTTCATGGGCAACTGAAACAAGGTCACGACGAGGTCTTTGATGACTCCTAGACATTGAACTTTCCCGGAATCAAAGGAATAGAGGTCATGATAGGCTTGAGTGACTTCTAGTCCTAATTATTCCATGACAGTTTTGGGCATGAGGTTGTGAGAAGCCCCGAATCCATCAAGCAATTGTGAAGTACCTTGTCATGTATGTTCAAGGATGTGTAGAAGGGAGGGGATGAATCATTCATATCTTCTACCATAGGACCTAGAATAACTGTAGGCTTTTCATCTTGCAAATTAATGGAGTCTGTGGGAAGGCATGAGATTTCAGACTGTAAAATCTCGGAGAAGCGCTTCTTGAACCTTTCATGCTTAATCAACTCGGTTAGGGGCACAGGGATTCTGATCTTTTGAATTTCATGCTCAAAATTAAAAGAAGATGTAAGCTTCAGAATTTCTCTTATTTTGGGAACATGACTCTGAACTATGGGAGAGAGGGGTCGGGGCTTCTTGCCTCTATGAATGTCTGCTACTTCATTGGCATGCCTCTCTATTCTAGTGGACTTCTCAGGAACATCTGGTGTTACTGCCTTCTTCTGAGACCTCAGGTCATACCTACCTTGGAGGCCACTAGTCTTGTTTTCCTTGCTCAGTTCATTTAGCTGACTGTCCATGAGAGACTCCTCATATGATGATTGAGTCAGATGAGGAAAATGAGGAGTTTCTATGAAGCAATGGATTTTAGGATCAATCTCATATGTTTCCCCTTCTTCCCCCTCGGCCACAAAATTGTTTTGAAAAGGGGCCTGAATCTTCTGGTCTTCTCTGTCTCTTCCCCTCTCCCTTTGCACAGTCGGGGAAGTAATATTGTTTGGCCTCCTAAATCCTCCTTTGTTTTCAGCATTCTGAGGGCCCTTGTATTTTTTCCTCTCTTCCACCTTCATCCTCTCCATCTCTACGGATAGAGACTTCACCATCCTGGTCATCTCATCCACTTGAGGGTGGGGCACCGATGGGCCAGAAGTTGAGGTTTCAGATCTTCCCTTCCTTATGTCTGCATCGGCCTTGTTCCTCAGTCTTTCATCTGCTAATACATTGGAATCCACCTCTATGGCTGCATCTTGCATTTGATCTAAAGAGTTGTCCCTTCTTTCTCTCAACAAAAGACAAAAATCGGGGCCAAACTCACTAGCATACGAAATCTTGGCTGAGGCTTCTAAAGGCTTTATTTCGGCAGGGATTTTATTATACATATTATTGAATCTTTTGGAGAAGTCTGAGATAGACTCTCCTTCCATATTCTTCAAAGACCCGAACTCTGTCATGTAATACATGAAATCCTTCCTGTCTCCCCACTGCCTCAAGAAAGAACTATCCATGGCTTCAATCCCAGCAATAGATCCGGGGGCCAATCCTCTAAACCACTTCCTCACCTCATCATCCAGGCTCTGGACGAAGACTCTCATCCAGAAATCTTCATTTTCAATGTTGAGGTTGTCTACATAACTGTAGAAAGTAGCCAAATTCTCTTCCGCAGTTATGTCCCCTTCCCTAGTAAACTTGGGCATGTATTTCAAGTAATCTCCAGTAGGGAGAGGATTCATAGGATGGGGTAGGATTAAGGGGGCGTATATGTCAGCGACTATGGTGTCCATTCTATTTAGAGGGGGATTAGCACCAACCATAGGGATATTAGGTGGAGGAGAACTTGGAGGAGAAGGAGTTCGTGAAGGGGCTACTGGGAATGAGTACTGGAGAAGGATGGGAAACAAAATGGGATTTGAGGAGAAGGATAACGGGCTCAAGTCAATAGACGCTCCTCTTTGTGCAGGAGTGGGTAAATCTTCTCTAGTCCTAGTTCTACGCCAAGGTATAGCTTCAGAGGAGAGGGGGGTGACAAGGATTTCTCCCTCCAATCCTAGACCAGGAGGGGAAAACTTAGCAGGAACACTCCCAAAATTCAGGAAACGGGAAACCTCTGAAGGAGGTCTATTAATAAACTAAGGAGGAGAAAATGGATTTCTTACAGAAGGGGATGGAAGATTACATGTTTTGGCGGTGGAAGATTCTTGTTCAGGGGCCTTTCCTTTTCTGAGAACCACCTCTGGATCAGTTTCAGGTGTATCTAGAGGCAGCTGTGGATGAGACCACGTGTGTCTACCTCTGAAAACCACAATTAACATGGCAGGTTCACCACATTGGAGTCGTCACAATGGAGTTGCCAGGTGCACAGTAGAAATATTCAAAGGCTCTGATACCTGATGCACCTTCAGAATCAGAGGCTCAATGTCGTTCAATCTCGGGGAAAATTTTCAACTTTGTCCCTGGCAACGGCACCAGAAATGTTAGCGTCAGAAGTCACCCCTAGATTGCAGCAGGAGCAGAGCCTGACGCTCATCAGTTTATGTCATGATTTTTTTAATGGGGTGATCAAATGGAAGTTAACTCAAAATGATGTGGTTCTAACTCCGAAACTAGGCCAGGCATGCATGGGCAAGTGAGGTCTTAGATAACTTCAGGCAGTGAGTTGTATTAAGGGTGAGTAGGGGGAAGACTTGTATAAGAGAAAAGCAGAGGTCTGTCGTAAACATTAGGTTCCTAACATACTATAGAAGAAGGAATCTAAACGTGAGATATTCTTACATTCAAATGCAGAAAACCAGAGAAAACAACAATGCCACAATAAATCCTTTATCACAACATAATTTCCATAATTCGTGCGAATCAGTCGATCATGAACTCTCTTAGCATAAGATGAAAACCAGATGGAGTGAGAAGACTGTCTGTCATTAAACAAGAAATCTTACACACCAATGCATAACCAGAGAATTAGAGTCTGTGCTAAACCTTTACAATCGGGAGCTTCGCTCTACCATCGATACTTACAAAATACAAAAACTGAGCCTATATACTCAGGAAAATTATCCTAACAGAGGCGTGCCCAGTCACCCAGGACTAGGTGTCTTTTCAGTCAAATTCGTACTGAAATCCTTCTTCACGCGCCACCTTAACTACGCATGGCTCCTGTAAGGAGGGTAGCTGAGCCATTAAGTGTCGAGCTAGCATGTGAAGACTTCTCTGTCTCTTCGAAGACTTCAGCATGGCTTCTTTGGAAAAATAGGTACACAGGACCCCTTCGAGAAAATCACTTGCCAGACCCTCCATACCTCACACTTAATGAATGAAAGGAGGTTTCAACCACCCGTTCATGCCTTCATTTACTCCAAGTGAGACACAGGATTGAGATCGGATCCGATGGCACCTGGAGATCGCGATGATCTCCTCTGTAACTGAACTCGGTGCCTTTGGTCCCTCTTGCACAACTCTCTTTGTCTCCCAAGTGACCATGGGCTATGACCCTATGCTTACTCCCAAAGGTTCTTTCGACGTTCGTGGATATGAAGGGGCTGATCCATGATTCTTGAAATTTTTATGAGCGAAACGTCGAGACAGCTTAATCTAGCACCACACATCCTTCAAATCTGATGGTCCAAAACTCACCCGATGCTGCTGCGGGCCCCAGGTCCTGGACACTCTCGTCACTTCATGCATCGGGGATATGAGGGAGCTGCTTCTTGCACTTAGAAATCGTCATGGGCGAGAAGGTGGGGAGCCTAATCACGCACCAGGTGTCCCCTTTAGATGGATGACTGAGATTTTTCCTCGATATTGTGGGCCCGCCTTTGGGCGCTTTCGACGCTTTGGGGTTGAGGGTTTCGAGAAGTGAAACAACATGAAACCTTCACCCTTTGAACTCACAACTGCTGAAAAGCCGATGCGACTAGATCTCATGCCACGCGTCCTTTGGACAGACGACTGTTATTCTTCCCTGCATACAATATGGGCACGATCTATTTGGGCTATTATCGGTGCAACTCTGCTATCCGTGATTTCCTGTCGGCTATTTATCTTCTCATATAGGTGGATCTGGACCGTTGACACTATAATTTTTCCCGCTCTCTTGATTTGAAGTCTGAAAAGGACTTCCTCTATACGCTGTGCTTGGGCGCTCCTCGTGCAACCTGCAGACCTGGATATCCCGATGCCGAAGACAAGTATTGTTGCTAACATAAAGGTCATCAGAACTGATCAGGAAAAGGGATTCATCGGGTAATGAATCCTTAGCTACATTTTCCGTCTCAGAGAAGGGAAGGTCACATATCAACTCGGTAAACACCAAGGATTTCTTGGACTTAGCGCGTTCGAATTCTAAGTCAAACTCCTGGAGTATTACAATCCATTTGGAGTATTTTCCCCCTATAAATTGGTGTGTAAGAATGTGTTGCATAGGGTTGCAGTTGGAAATCACCGTAGTCTTTTGTAAAAGGATATAGTGTCGGAAACGTTGAACAGATTGGATGGCTGCCAAGGCCAATTTTTCAACATGTAAATACTTGGTTTCGGTAGTCGTGAGACTCTGACTCAAGTAATAGATGACATGTTCATCATGAGAATCATCCTCCTGGATGAGAACCATAGCGATGGTACAGTACGAGGCTGTGAGGTAAAGGAAATAATCCCGACTGTAATCAGGTGGGAAGAGTAGTGGGGTATGTGTCAAAGAAAGTTTCAAAGCTTCGAAAGCTTTATCGGTAGTGGTATCCCATACAAACTTAGAACCTTTCTTGAGTAGTCGCGTAAATCCAAGAGTTAGCTTAGCATAGTTCGGGATGAAACGACGGAGAAAGTTTGCCTTCCCTTGCAAACTTTGTAATTGGTGAAGTGAGGAAGGAGGAGGGAGATTGAGAATCGCCTCGACCTTCAAAGGATCTACCCTGATCCCTTGACATGAAACAATAAAGCCTAGAAGTCGATCGGATTCTATGCAAAAAACACATTTGTGGGGATTCAAGCGTATATGGTAAAACCGACATCGAAGGAAAATGGCGCGGAAGTGTATTGGATGATCTACACGACGCATGGAATGAGCAGGCAAGTCATCGAGATATGGCTGCACAATGTGCTTTATATCATGAAAGGCATAATACATAGCACGTTGAAAAGTTGCACTGGAATTCTTTAGACTGAATGGAATTTTCTAATAGGAAAAAGTGCCCAAAGGACAAATAAAAGAGATCTTGTGTTGGTCCGCGTGTACAATATTGATTTGATTATATCCAGAGAAACCATCCATCAGAGAGAAGATTTGACTTCCAGCACAATCGTCGATGATCTGGTCAAAAAAGGGGGTAGGAAAGTTGTCTTTAGGACAAGCTTTGTTAATGTCTCTATAATCAACGCACACATGGATCGTGCCTTGCTTCTTGTTAATCGGAACAAGATTGGAAACCCAGTGATTTAGAGCCACAGGGTAAATAAAGACAACTTTGAGAAGTTTCTCAACTTCAAGCTTGATAGCGGCTGCTTTACGTGGGTGGACCGGACAAAGTTGTTTCCGGACGGGATTAGCGCTCAGGTATGTCTTAATCTCATGTATCACAATGTCGGGGTCAATCCCCAACATTTATTCATAGCTCCATGCGAAGACGTCACAAAATTCTTGGAAAAGAGACTTATAGGTGACAACTTCGTCATGGGAACACGAAGCTCCGATATGCACATTTTCAACAACTCCAGGTTTTATGGATATGTCGAGGGGGATGGTGGGTGAGATATTACTTAAGTTCCCTTCATAGAACATATCGTGTGTAGACTCGAGAATAGTAGAAATGATGGCAAAGGTTGACGAGGTCGAGATTTGTTGGTAACCCTCAATGGTGTGTTGTTCTAGGAAGAGGATGGAATGATGATGTCCATCGTCCCAAAGGGTGTCTTCCATGGACATAGCAGAGATAATCATCTCGTCCATGGGAAAAATGATGTGGAATGGATCCAGAGATAAATCACCAAGAGAGGGGGTAGAAGGGGTTTCCGATTGAATGGATTGATAAGTGGATTCGACTGGACTCAAAGGAATTTTGTCGCCATAACGAAGATGATCGTCGGGGTTGGGTACCATCCACAGGTCGTAAGACACAGGGGTTCCGTGAAAAAAGGTGGAGATCATGTTGATCGAGGCAAAAAATGGATGTGGAACATCGGGTGGTGGAATGGGGAAATTACCCATCAAAGATGAATCTTTAAGAAGACCGACACTGACGTTCTCATATCCAGGGGGTTTTTTGCAATGAAGGTACGTTGTCGATACGTGCATTAGAGTGAAAGAAGGCTAAGTGGTCTACGGTAACTAATTTTCCTTGATGTAGGAAATGCATGACATGGAAAAGAGTGGACACAACTGCACACATGGAATCAATCCAGATACGACCAAGTAGAAGGTTGTAATCGAGAGGAGCGTCAAAGACCTCCACTTCAACGTTGATCATTTTTCCTTCTAACGTAATAGGAAATGAGGGGAGGACACCGTAAGGCTTAAAACCATAGCCATTGAAGGCTTTGAGCATGTTGTGGGATTCAGTTAAAGGAGGAGAGCCGATGTCTTTTCAGCAGGTAATAGACATGACACACATCGAGGCACCCTAATCAATAATTGTTCTACATTTGTTTTTGTCAGAGACAATAACTTGTATTTGGAATGCGAGTTGAGGGGGTAAACTTGGAATGTGATCTTCTAAGTAAAAAATTATTAAATTTGTATCTATAGGGTTGATTCCACCAATATCTTTCAACAATGCCTTCCATTGTATAGGAAAACTCTGAAGGACTTCAAGGGATGACATCGCGGACGGTTCTTGGGCCAGATCTTCAACAATATTGTAGTTCTGGGAAACATGTGCATGAGGATTGAAAGCAGATTTTCAAACAACACCCTTTGGGCGAGGGAGAAGAACTGTATCTAGGCTCGGTCGTTCGAGATGAAGAGGATTGTTGGTAGGTGGAGTCATGGGAGATGGTTGGACCAACGAAGGAGGTATTACATCAACCTTCTCTTTGGAGGAATAATAATCTTTGGCCCGAGTGGTAAGTGTGATGTCATTCTTCTTTGAATCACCTGTACACATTGAGACATAGGATGTATTGGAGGGGGGAGGTTGGTCATGAATGACCAATTGGGCCTGTTGTTGAGAAGGGGAGGGTTGTGACAACATGGCTGGAGTGGGGGGTTTCAGTGTCCCTTGAAGGAATTTAGTAACCTCGGCTCATCGTGGACAATCCTTAGTGTAGTGATCATCACCACAGATAAGACAAGAGTATCAAGGTTTGCGCTTATCCTTATCGTCAACAAGTGTTTTTTTGGTTTTCTTAGATTGTGGATTATTTTTATCCTCCTTGTTCTTACCCTTTCCTTTTTTGGATTTATTTTTTCCGGTGGGGGTAGATTGAACAAAGTTCACCTCAGAAGTCTTACCAGTGGGAGGGGTAGGAGACAGAGCATTTTGAACATCAGAAGAAATGGATTTGGGGTTGTTGCTATAGGATTGGATGGAATGAGGTTGGGCATGTAAAGTACCAATCACACCATCAGTTGCATGAGAAGTAGCAGGAGTAGTTGAAGTAGCAAAAGTAGAAGGATGAGGTGCGTTAGGGAGTAATTCATAAAGAGTACCCGTTTGTGAGTAAACGAGGTTGAGGTATTGAGCACGACTGATTGCCTATTCTTCTGTGACAACTCCACCCATGTCGATGTCACGAGCGATGTCATTCACAAATGATTTTGTGAACCACTCTACCAGCAACTGATCGAGAAGTTTGAGTTTGATGAGACGTCGTCTCCGTCGTCACTCATGAATGTGATCAGAGATATGAGTGGATTTTTTCTATTTGAAAGAATTCAAAATTTTGGTTCCCATTTCGTAGCAGATCGATAACTGGTAGTGGGTGAGGAAATCCATAGTGAGGGTGTTGAAGTCGGTGAAGAAGCCTCATGGTAATTCTATACACCACTTTGTGATGGAACCTGTGAGGGTTCACTGAAAAAGGTGTAAATGAATAGAGTCATCCATCAAGGAGTTGGATGAGCACCAAAGGTGAAAAGTCATTACATGATTGTTTGGGTCCTCTCCCAGTTTACCATTGAATTTAGGGATGTCGGATGGTAGTTTGGCCGGTATGGTGGGCCATTGAGGAGAGTGATGGATCGAATCATTTAAAATTATTGACATATCATGGAGGTCAAAGGTGGCTAAGAAGGGAAACTGTCTATTCACATGTGGGTATTGGTGACTTTGGGGAGGGAGTCCCGTCGGTAGACCAGTGGGACCATAAGAATTTTGCATATAATGCGAAGATCCGGGTAGATTCGGTTGTTGGTGTGGAGGAAAGTAATTCATAGGGTTGTACCCTTGAACAGGGGCATGGGGTTGAGCATTCGAGCCCCAAATAGGATTGGACATGCCTGGATATGGTTGGCCTATACTAGGGGGTATGAAGGAGCTAGCTTGAGGCTGTTGCCCCCCAGTCGAGTGAGGATTATATTGAATAAGATAATTCCAATACTGGGCCAAGGATGGAGGTATGTTTTTTCCATAGGGTGGGGGAGGTGGGGGTTTCCCTCCAATCGGGGGTTGCATCCCAATTGGGATTTGTCCTGCAAAAGGGGATTGGGTTTGGCCTCTTTGGTGAAATTGTCCACCGAAAGGAATCTGGTAATTAGGTGTGAAAGATGAGATGGTGCCACTAGGATTGGTGTCTCCAATAGAGGATGGAAGAGGTCCTATGAAAGGGGGTTGAGTAGGTGTCAGAATGAAAATGGGAACGAGAGGGTGCTCAGAAGAAGTGGAAATGCCAGGAATCCCTGATGAGATTTGTGTAGTAGTGGGAATAGAAGCATTCAACGCATGATATCTGAGCAGAAGTGTTGGGGGGAATCTAGGTGAGAGCGGCGTGCCAATGGGAGCTTGGCTAGCCGCTGTGGTATTGGTGTGAGGACTCGTAGTATCTAGGACCATTGTGTAATGGATTGTTTGTAGGGGGATAGTCAATATGTGGTCAGTTGGCAGGGTGTCTGTACCAAGAAAATAATATGCAGTAGTAAAAGGTATCACATCTGGATTAGATGTTTCGGGAAGCTCAGGTGTGACAGTGATATCAATGCCTGCTCCTAAGCCAAAGAGATCTCGTCTAAAAATTCTAGTAGTCCAAAAAGGATCTTGACCCTCAGGTCCTGTAAAAGGTCTGGTTGGCAATCCAGAAGACTGAACAACTATTTCTCCATAAGAATTCACTCGAACAATACGTCTCTCAGAGTCGAGAGGAATTTACAACTCTTTCTCAGTTGGGTCGAGATCTATTATGAGGTGGAATAGATCACACTAGGATACTTAGCCTGTAATATAACCCTCAATATCTACCCTTCTGACTCTCTACAACTCAACAACTTACAAAATCAGGTCGTATCACAGAGTATTACAACCTAGTTATCAAAACAGGACTCCTCCCTTCCGTCGCCTCTTCAGATTACAACTACTGCCTTCTATATCTCTCACTGCTTCCCTCTAGACATCCTAGGTATCTATATGTATATGTTTCTAGCTCATCAACCATTACAATGTATTACAAAAACCCTAAACCTAACGTCGTTAGGTCTTCCATGCATGCGCGCGTGTTGCTCTTCCTCCTAACTGTCGCTTTCCTTGTGCATGCCTTTCTTCCCAAAATAACCTTTCTTTCTGATTTGGCTTGCTTCCAACAGGCCCCCAGCACTGACATGTGGCTCATCCCAATCCACCTAAACCCTGTGTGATTCATATATATCCCCGGTGATCGCTTGGAACTTCTCCACGAGCTTCGTTAATGTGTTTGGGCCTAAGCGGTCTTCTCCTTGAGTGCGTCCAATATCTACACTGCAATCTCGTCGGTGACCATCCTTTCAAATTCTTCTTGGGTTTGTGTCATATATGATTTGGCTTCTTCTGCTTGTGAAATAACTTATGTTTCTCTGTCATGGAGTGGTTCCATGTGAGCCTGATGCTCCATTTTCTATATCTGCATAGTTATGATTTATGCCTTGAGTTTCTTCATGTCTTGCGCCCCTTTGATGTGCTCCATGATCGACATTGTATTTTGTCTCTGCTTGAGGTCCTAGATAGCTATACTTATCCTTTATCCTTATTGGTACCACTACTAGACCTATTGAACCTCTTCCAGCTTTGTCTAGAGCTGCACTACTTTCTTGAACAAGTTGCCCATCGCATGGACTTGTCGTTCTATCTCTTGTATCTGTGTTGTTGCCTCCTGTTTCCTTTTCTCCCACACCTCCGGTGGAGTGGTAGGTGTTTGATGGTCCATAAGATTTTTGATCTTCAGTTAGTATTGATCGATTGTCTGCACAATGTGATCAATCTTCTCTGTTGCCATGAGTTCGACTGTCTGTGCGTTCTTTGGTATCTTCTCGTAGGCTATGGCTACTTTCTGCTCGAGTCCCTTGATGTGTTTATTCTCTTCTTTGGTCTCGAGCTTAGTGTTGTTGGGTATTTTACCCTACGGACTAATAAGCTAGGGTTCTAAGCCTATATGCAGATCATGACCCTTCAGATTTAACCTTTAACCTTCTACCCAAAATCTCAACCCC
>JZKD02S1977595.1:2014853-2057339 GCA_000966675.3 Picea glauca | reverse complement strand
AGTTAACTGACAAAAAGCCCCGAGTCTCGGCGGAAACTTCCCTGATTTTTTGCTTTGTTAGGTACTCGCGGGCTGTTTTGGGCTAGCCCGCGGATACCCGCGTGCAGTAATAAGATAGAAAGCGGATACCCGCGCCCAGTGAGAAGTTAGGGCACGGGTTGCTTGTTTTCAAGTGATTTTTTGAGGAATTACTCAGCATGGCTTTGGCTAGGAAAAGGCATGAGTTGGCCTGATGCCAGGTAAACCTGTATGGTGCATTTTAGGGTTATAACACTTAGCCTGCTCAAATGCCAATTCCATATCATCCTAATTATCCTTTACCTACTACAATTCTTCTATATCTATGCGTGCACGAGACTGTATGGGGGGCTGGCCACTTAGTTTTGCCTGTCTCTTGTGGAGGGTCACTTGATGTAGTCCCCTATGATGCCTCAACCTGTTTCTACTGTACTTGGGGTGCCTGTGTGTTGTTCTTCTTCCCCATCTGGACTCCTGTCTTGGATGTCCCCCCTTTGTTTTTCTATGGTTAGTTCTGGCCTGTCCTTGGTTTCTTGGGCATTGTTACTTCCCATGGCTATGCCCGTTCTTTCCCTACCTCCTTAGCATTTGTATGTTCCTATCTTGCCTCCTCCTTATCTACCTATGTGGGTATTTCTTGAGTGAGGACTGGAATCCTCCATTCATCTTCCCAATCCTTAATGTCCATTTGTATGTCTCCCTTCGGGATGCAGTAGCGTAGTTGTAGCCATTTCTTGTTGGGGTCCTTCCACGCCTGGATCCACATCTCATGTCTAGTGGATTTAAAGTTGGCTATGCCCTATTATCGTGCAAAACTTCCGATGTTATCCTCTAAGTGTTGGAAATGGTGTCTTGTAGGTTGTGGATATATCCTTTGAATATTACTGCATTTTCTTTTCTGTTCTTGGCATCCAAAGTGACTCCAAGTGATAAATATCATCCTCCATGGTAGGGTTCGGGTCTCGTGGATAAAAATGCGTAGCTCGGCTCCTTCCATCCCACAATGGCTATCAGGATGAATAGCCATGAATAATGAAACTCTGTCCCTAGATCTTGCGCATCCTTGTAGTCATCTAAGAAAAAATTAAACAAGTAAGGGGCCCAGCTGAGTGTGGTGCCCTCGACACACTGTGCTGCTACTGCGACAACCCTGACCGAGACTTCTTCCTTGCGGCATTTTTTGAGCAACTTGCATGCCATGATTTTTGTGGCCATTCTTGTCGCAATGTTACTAATACACTTGATAATGATTCCGCACAACCCCCTTTTGGTGCCGTATTTCTTCTTCATCTCCTCAGCTATTGCTTTCTCCTTTGTTTTTTCCTCGAGGAACTATGCGGGATCCATACACTGTGATGGAAACCTGGTGATGTGTGGGATGAGCTCTACGTCTATTGAGATGAGTTGTTCCAGCCAAAAATATCTGCCATGTGTGATCTCCATCAATTTCTTGATGAAACCGTTTTCATACTGGCCTCTTCCAAAGTGTGGTAAGTCCAACAGACCTAGAATCCCAGTTTTGGCCAATCCCGTTGCCCACTGGATTGGTTGGTGAATTGGTTCCCCAAAGGGATCTATACCCATAGTCTGTAGGTAGATCCTCTTAGAAAACTCTGGCAACTTGTCTGTATCCATTACATCGTGGTCTGAGTACCTCAATTTCTATACATAACCTAACAAATTTGTTGATACATGTACCCATTCCGGTATTCGTGACAAAACAATTGCTGCGGCGGGTTGTCTGCGTGGTGACCTAGGTACCTTTTTCTTGTCCTTTCACTTTGGTGGTTGACTCGAGGTTATAGCTTCCATTGTTTTCTCTTTAGAAATATTCTCTGGTTAGCCAATGACATCCTCCATTGCTCCCTCCTATGGTTGTTCCGACACGATTGTCTATGATTCTTCTGTCACGACTATTTCTTCCTGGTTTGGAGCCATCCCATTGACTCTCGGGGCTTCTATAGGGTTTTCTAGTTTCCCTAAGTTTCCTGCATCTTCATTCTATCGTCCCTACCCCTCTTCCAACATATCGATATCCATGCCCGCAGGTGCTGTTTGCTGGGTTTATTCCTCAATGCTTGTGGGGATTCCTAGTGTTGTATCCGACAATGGGATTTCATCCACATTGACGATTTCTAGTGACTGAGATAGTTGATGGTCACTGCCTTGCGATTGTTATTGTGCTCTGGTCCTACCTCAGGGTTGTTTGGGAGTCTGACTCAGTTCTCCTTGTTTCATTGGTGCCATCGTGGTAAATATATTTTTCACCAAGCTCAGTAGCCTTTGCAATCTATGCAAACTTCACTATTGACTTTGTATGCTCTCTCATACTTGTGCCTGTTCCAATTTAGAAATAACCTTTCCACTCCCGCATCCCTTCTTTTTATCGGCGTCGGGTGAAGCTTGTTGGGGGAATTACCATGATTATGTATTAAATGAACCATTGGTTCCTTCATACTTTCCATTTATTTCCCTTGCTGTCTCCAGTTGGCGCGATTAATGCAACATCCCATCAGTCGTTTCCAACATTCAATTTCGATAGTCGCCGTCAATTGATGCTTCTTTTGTTGTCTCTGCCTTTTCCCTCTTTTTTTTGTTTTGAACTGACCACTGGAATTGTCTCCATCAAGCTTGGATGTGCATGCTCATTGGAATGTTAGCACGTGCTCCTTCTAGTTTCAACGTGCTTTGCCTTTGTTGTTCCCTTTTGACATCCTGTACTATATTTTTATTTTTTTTGACTGTGCGATGTCTTTCAAGTTGTGGGTGGTAAAACGTCCTTGTACAATTTCAGTCAACTCCCATTGATCATACCTCTGATTTCTTCACCTCCTAAGTCCTTCAACTATAAAACTCCCCCATTTGTCACAGTTTTTACTTCATCTGGTCCTAACCAGTGCATTCTGAGTTTTCCCAGATGCTGAATGGATTTACTGTCATACATCAACACTAAGTCTCTTTCCTTGAAAGTTTTCCTTTTGATATGTCTATTGTGCCAAGCTTTGTCCCTTTCTTTATGAACTTGTTAGTGGAATCCTGCTAGGAACCTATCTTCCTCCATGATAATCAGTTGACTTAGCCTATCCTATACTGCGCCTTGTTCTATTATGTTCGTAATCACTGCTACACGTAGACTGGGTATCAAAAATTCTACTAGAACCACTACTTCTTGTCCATATACCAGTCTGAATGGCATGTGTCTTGTCAAATGTTTGCACGTGGTCCTATAATCCCACAATACTTCTAGTATTTTTAGGTCCCAATCATCCATGTTGACATTACATATCTTCATCAGTGCATTTTCAAGGATTTTTTTAAAGGTTTCTACTGTTCCATTTGCTTGTGGATGACATGGTGTACTCTTTTGATGATGGATTTATAACTCCTCAATCATCACCTTAATAGTGTTGTTAATAAAGTGAGTGCCTTGGTCACTCATAAAAATCCTTGCGCAACCAAATCTATTGATCACTTGCTTGAATAGAAAGTGTGTTGTTGTTTCTGTGCTGCAATATTTGACTGGTGTTTCTTCTGCCCATCTTATCAGGTATTCCATCGCGATGATAATGTACCTTTCTCCTATCCTCTTGGAGGGTGGGTTAATTGGTCCCAAAAAATCTATTTCCCATTTGTCAAATACCTGCAACGTTAGCTGTGGTCGCAGGGGCATCTCGTCCCTTCTATTCGGTTTACCAACTCTTTGACATACATCGTATCATTGCCATTATTATTTCAAGTCTGTGTGAATGGTCAACCACCATAGACCTACACACAATACCTTCTATGTGGTATCTTTTCCTGCACAATGTCCTCCTGCTATTCCTTCATGGGATTCTACTAAAATCCTTGGTCTTTCATGTTCTAGCACATATCTTTGCAAGATGCTATCTATGCCCATTTTGTATAAGTGTCATGTAATCAACTAATAGTCTGTAGCCCAGACTGCCAGGTTTTTCTTCTGTGTGGTGTTGTGTTCCTGCGGTGCAGTACCTATACTCAAGTACTAGATGATGTCTGTGAAGTATTCATCGACGAGCTAGACTGAAAATAACTTTGCGTTCGAAAATTTGTCCTCTAAATTTGTAGGTTCCTCTCTGTTTGTGACCCTAGATAGGTGGTCAGGTCTTGCATTCAACTTCCCTGGCTTGACTATTACTTCAAAATCAAATTCTTGAAATAGAAGTAGCCATCGACAGATTCTCCCCCCTAACATTGGCTTGTTTACTGGGTACTTAAGGGTTGAATGGTATGTGAACATGTTAAAATGTTTTCCCAGTAAGTAATGTTTGAACTTCTGCAACACGTATACCATAGCTAGGCCTTCCCTCTCTGTAGTGTTATAGTTCTTCTATGATTCTGACAATTTTCTACTAGAAAATGATATCAGATGATCCAATTCTCCTGCTCATGGCTACGCCAGAATAGCTCCAAGTGCTATGGCTGATGCATCTACATGTACGTGGAATATCTTCTCCCAGTCTGGAAATACTAGTATTGGCATTGTTACCATTTTTTTCCAGTGTATCCAGACCGTGTTGACAATCCTCATTCCACTGGAACTTTGTTAATTTCCTTAACAATTTCTCCATTGGCACAGCCATCTATGCATACCCTTTGATAAATTTTTTGTATTACCTTGTGTGTCCCAATCTCTCTCTTAGTTGACGAACTATTTTTGGTGGTGGTAGGTTAACTATTACTGCAATCTTTGCAGGATCTACTAGTAAACCTTGCTTGCATCCCAAATGGTGTTCTGAAGATGCACTTATTGATGTTTAATTATATCTAACATTGCCTGCATATTTTTAACATCAGCCGAAAGACATGTACACGGTCTTTCAACAGACTATAGACTGTCCAATCGTCCAAGTAGACCTCTAGAAACTGGTGGATAAATTCTTTAAATGCAGCTATGACTACTCTGGAAAATATTGTTGGTGCATTCTTCAATCCGAACGGCATGACCATGTACTGGTAGGATCCCCATTCCGTAGCAAAAGTGGTCTTGTATCTGTCTTCCGACCCTATCTTGAAAATTCATCAGTGAATGAATAAACTTCCTGTCCTCCTAGGTTCTCCAACACTTCATCTGTGAAGGGTGTGGGGAATGGGTCATGTAGGCATGCATCATTCAATTTCTTCAAGTTAACGCATATTCTTATCCTGCCTTGTTTTTTATCCTAAACTACCATTAGGAATATCCATTCTGATTCTTCCACATGTTCTATGATTATGGCTTCGAGCATCCTATCAATCTTAGCTTTAAATTTTTTCTTATATATCGGATTTAGTTTGTATGATCACTGTTTGATTGGTATTGCCTAACATCTAAGTGGTATCTTCATTTCACCTAGCTCTCCTTCTATGCCCTTCGTTTTTTTTTAAAATGTGGGAAATAGGTCATTGTACTCGTGCAGTAACTCTGTTATGCTTTCCACTGTTTGTTCATCCTAGTAATCTCCAACACTGGCCATTTTGGGATTCTTAGATGTCCCAATGTTTACTTTTTTCACCTTCATCCATGTAACAATTACTTCTTATTCTAGAGGTGGACCTTTCACTTCTCTCTCTCCTACAACCTCCTCAATCTGAATATTGCACAATCATCTTCATCTGATATTTCTTCCTGCACATGGTAGCATGATAGTAGGTCTTTCATTGACTGTCTGTTTCGTTGTTGTTCCTTTATTATGAGTTCGAATTCTGGTTCCTGAATGAATATCACTCCTCTTATTTGTTTAAGTGTTTCATCTATGCTGGGGTTCTTATGCTTGAATGAGAAAGTGACTATAAAGTTCTATTGTAGTACTGTTCATCTCGTAGTTCCTATGCGCAATTCTTGGTTTGTATACTAGTTTGCTGGGATTCCCTATAAGGTATGTACGAAATGGTGAGGCCATTCCTTTGGAGGTGTCATTTTCCACAACGCTCTGTACTTCTCCAAGTGTTCCACTAGAGCCCCCTGTCCATCATACTTCTTCTACTGGTTTCTCCTATGTTATGCGCCAAACCTTATGTGCAGTAACTGCTTACATTGGTACCAATCCTTGATTGTTTCCTTGTGTGCACCCCACCATCTTGCAAGTGTGGCCTTGAGTACTATATCGAGTGCTAAGAGTCTCTGATTTTCTAACACTTCATATTTGTACTGTGCCAAGAAGGCTTTTAGATCGTTTACCCCATGGAAACTGGGTGGTTCCCTTATCTTCATACCTACCCATCTTACTGCATGGTCTATTCTTGCACATATTATTGTGGACACTTCGTGTAGTCGTTGTTTCCAGTTCTCTAAACCTGTATCTAATTCTGTCGCACATGAAGTAATGCTCCGCCAATTGAGTATCCGATCTGTAGTTGGGCTTACGTAATCCTCATCGTGCGCAGTTGTTCTATACAACTGGATGATTTCCTCCAAGTCTAATCAAGTAGGTTCTACAAACCTCTCCCCTTTTGATGGGTCCAATGGTGCAATGACCATATATTCTCCTGACTCAAATGTCAATTTTCATGTTTTTAAGTTGATTAAGGCTTGGTTATCGAACGCCGAATCCAAGCCGAGCAATGCTAGATATGGTTTTGTGCCATCCATTATCTCAATCAATTCGAAGTATTCTTTAGTGCACACTCCATCCAGGTCTACTGTCACTCCTTTCAATCTCCCAATTGGGAGAACTTTGTGTTGGTTTGCTAGTTTCAACTGAACGAGTGAATATCCTAGTGTGGGTTCTCCCATACATTTCCATGTCTTCTTGGATAATACATTGACTTTAGATCTTAGATCCAGTATGATATCTCCCATGTTGAAATATCTAATGTTGGCATTCATCCTGAACTCCCTACTTATTCTTCTTCTTGTATGTAGATGATTGATTGTTTTTTGTTCTAGTTTTCCTTCTGTCTCTATGCTACATCTTTCTAACATATTTTGCAATAACAGACGATGGATCATTTAATATTTTTACACATAATTTCAAAAAACCTTTGATTGTACTTGTCTCAGGTGCTGCATTTCTTTGGTATGATCCAACGATGGAGGCATCTCCTAATATGGTACTTCCTTTTTATGTTGCGTAGTTTAAGTCAATGCGGTTTCTTGATTCATAAATTCTTGTCTGTCTTGCTTAAATGTTTCCTTCTTCTTTGGTGCATCAAACTACTTCCTTGGTTCGAGATACTTCTTCACCCACTGGTGTTGTACTGGCTCTTGTCGAACTGCATCTTTTCCTATTTTAGCTCCTCCACGCGTAACTATGTTGATGTTTCTTCCGTCATCCCTTGCTTCTGCTGAAATCCATTGAACATTCTGATTGTTCTGATTCCTGTTTTCCTGGATCTTCCCTAATAGCGTAGGACATTCCTCCATGTCATGATCAAATGCGCAACAACACATACAAGTTGCTGGTGGAAGTGGACATTCTCTTGCATAGTGTCCTGGTTGTTGACATTTGTGACATACCACTGGTCCTCTACCTCTTGCAAAGCCTCCTCTAGCTCATCCTTCGCCTCTGTAGCCAGCTCGTTCCCGTCACGATGCGTTATACTGAGGCACCTGATTATACTATGTGGTATTGTACTGAGGTTGCACCGTGTTGTACTGTGGCTGTGTAGTATTGTATGGTTGCTGCACAATATTATACTGTGGCTACACAGTGTTGTATGGGGATGGTACCTGGTTAAAATGAGGTGCATCTTTCCCGATCAAATTTCTACGTGCACCCTATATGCATCTGATGTCCTCTCTCTCATCAAGTCCATAGTTCTACAGTCTTTGTCATCATGGCCCACTGACCTGCAAAAGTTGCAATATGAACTCTTTGGGACTATCTGGTATTTCTGCATCATTGGGTAGTGATATGGATCATGGCCTAATTTCTTAGAGATTTCACACCATAGTCCTCCTATCGGTAATAGATTTGGCATTCCTGCTGCCATATACTGGGTGAATGTTGGACATTCGTTCTTGTGGTGTCCTTCCATCTTGCATGTGGTACACCAAACAACTTCCTGTTTTTCCTTACTTTTGTTTTGGTTTAGATGGAATATTAAGTTCTTCAAATCCTCCTTCAGTTCTTCGATGGATGGATCTGTCTTCTCATATTGTTTTTCTTCCAATTGCAGGGCTGTCTGCAGAGCCTCTGCATGTGCCTAAAACTTCTGTTGTTGCAGTGGATATTTTAAGTGTGGTAATAATTAATTGACAAACAAGTGCCTATGCTGCATATCTGTCATGAGATATTTCAACTTTCCTTTCAGTTGCTTGAATCTCTGGTCAATATCCCATATGGATTCTCCTAGTTTTTGTCTAATTTATATCATCTCGTTCATGTACTGGTCCTTTGAAATTAGCCTTTGAAATTCATTTATCAGCAATTTCTTGATGTCTGCAATTGTTCTGGTTGTCTCTGGTGGATTATTTGTTGCTAAACTCATATACCAATCTAGTGTGTGACCCTTAGTGTAATTTCTAGCTGTGCAAGTTTAGTGTCCTCATCTATGATATGTTTTTCTTCCTATATATTCTCACAGATAAATAAGTTCTTTTCTGGGTCCTCCGACGCTTCTCCTTTGAATTCTGGTAACCTGATGGTGGGATCATGTCCTCCCATCCTGAATAATGAACTACTACCTTCGCATGGTGTAGATACTTGAATAATTCTTCCTGAACTATCTCCTCCAGTTGTTGTTCCTTGTGTAGATGTACTTCCTGCTGTCTTCCTTCTACCGAAATTTGTTTGTCTAAATGGTGTTGTACTTTTTGGTGTGTTAGTTGCACATGGGTTTATGGGTTCCACATTGACATTAATATGGATAGGATTGGTGGCTTCGGTTCCCGCTCTTGGACCTCTCTTATTCCTCTCATATGTCACGCACATGATTTTCTCAATCTGCTTCACATCCCAGAGATCCTCTACCTCCTATTCATCACTTGCCAAGCCTTCCCTCGTGGCTACAACTCTCTTCTTGGTGTTCACCTTGTATTGGTAGGGTACTCCACTGCACGCCTTTCCATCTATATCCATGATCCACTTGATATGGTTATCGTCCATCATTATTGGGTCCAAGGGTTCATCCTTCTTCTCTTTATCCACTTCTCCTTCCATTTCTCCTCTTTCTGTCAGTACTTCCCCCATCCCCCATGCACGCAGAGAAGTTTAGTTGTCTGACTCCATTGTCATTACACCTTTGTTATAGAGATATATCTTAATAGAAGTATAAAATGATCTAATATACCTTCCTCGAGGCCCTTGTAGAAAATATTTCTTTGCTGCACTATACGACTTCACGGTATCTATTGCAAATTATGTTATAAAGCCTGCTACAATACGATCGAGCTAAAAATATACTCCGTGGGTGAATTTGTTATTCACCTATTTTAATTGCTCAATATGAACTGGGGTCCACTCTAACTATCAAATCTAGTTTGTTGCGTGGTTATCCTTCAACCTCAATATCCACGCCTGCAATAAGTGTGGAAAATCATAGAAAAATACTTCATGCAGATTAGTAAACACATACTTCTCAAGATATTTGCACGGTGTTACTCTAGGGTTTCAGTTCTCTTTCTGCGCAAACTCTAGCTCCTTTTTCTTTAACCAACTTTTGATCTCTTCTTTTTGTGGGATTCCATGGTCTCAACATCCCCTTTCTAGAGGTGCATTATTCTCACCTTCTTGTCATTCGATTTGGTATTCTTTTGACTCGCCTTCCGCAGATCTTATCCCATTTTAACAGATCCCATCTACTCAATCCTATACTATACCAACCGGAAATGAAACCATTTGTTGGTTCTACTTCATCTGATCTACTTTTAACGCGTTTGACCCAGGTTCAAATCTACTAGGGTTCCAACAAATCCTCTAAAACTATTGACCCTCCTAGTAAAACAAAAGGCAACGTAGTGCATAGAGTGTACTGTGCAGTCTCACTCGATATAGTCTTAATGGGTGACTACAATACTCAAGCGTTCGAAGTCTAGGATTGAATGGAGATATGAGAAATGTGCACTGAGAGTTTTATTTAATTATTAAAGAAATATACTGTCATTCCCTAATTGTGCATGTAATATAATAAACTCAGTAGCTCATTCATTCATCATGCTAACATGTACTCATAACTAGTAAAAGAGACACAAACATTCAATCGCATAACACAAGTTTTACCGTGGTTCACCCCCCCTAGGATACATCCACAAAGATCTAGCTCTCAATCTCTTCTATTATGGCAGTTCCAAAACTACAATGCCATGCGCTTTACAAATCCTTCTCAGTCGGGTCGAGATCTATTATGAGGCAGACTAGATCAAACCAGGCTCCTCATCCTGTGGTATAACCCTCAATATCTACCCTTCTGACTGTCTATAGCTCAACAACTTACAAAATCAGGTTGTATCACAGAGTATTACAACCTAGTTATCAAAACATGACTCCTCCCTTCCGTCATCTCTTCAGATTACAACTATTGCCTTATATATCTCTTGCTACTCCCCTCTAGACATCCTAGGTATATATATATATATATGTGTGTGTGTGTGTGTGTGTGTTTGGCTCATCAACCATTACAATGTATTACAAAACCCCTAACCCTAATGTCATTAGGTCTTCCATGCATGCATACATTCTTCTCTTCCTTCCAGTTGTTGCTTTCCTTGTGCATGCCTTTCTTCCCAAAATATCCTTTCTTTTTTATTCGGCCTTCTTCCAACAACACCCGATAATTAGCTAAAATAAAATCACTTTATCTTCTAAAATCACAGCTGAGTAATCAACTAAACATGCAATGGAAACATAAACAAGGAAACCAAATCAAGCACACATAAACACCAATATTTTCGGGTATAAACCCATGGAAAAATCTAGGAGGGAAAACCAGTCCAATGATGCTTTTATTCAGGTAAAATCAGGGCTCTTGCAATAGGGAAAATGGCCCACTCAGAGAGTTGTACACTGCAGACAAACTTGGAAACTCTTGTGTTGTTGTACAACCCTATACCAACATGTTTCTTGAGGCATATGTTTATCATCCCACTCTGAACCACATATATACACGACTGTCTACATTATGAATCACACATTTGTACATAAAACCCGTAAGACAAGCTCCATATTATCTTATTCTTCCATGTGGCTTCTATCCTTTGAAACCTAACTACAGTTGCCTCTGCTCTCTCTCCTCTTTGATCTGCATGACCTCTATATGGAATTCCTTCTCCACCTATCCAATATCTTGAATCAAGGTCCTTTGTGATCCAACCCTCTGATCAACACTTGGATGAAATATATTCACCCAACCTCTGATATATCCTCACTCTAGTGTAAGAAAAAGTCCTTCTTTTATCCTACACTCCTCACACTAGCAAAATTCCTTGGCTATCCTTGACCTTGGTCTCTCATCAAATTATCTGACTTTGATATCCTATCAAAATTGACATCTCTTTTTACCGCAACCATGATTTTATAATCATGAGTTAAAATCTATTTATAATATTTAGTGTGATCTACGGTTGATATTACTTCTCACACTCACTTAATATTTAGATTTCATGCTACATGCTAAGCATGTTCCTTAAATAACTCAATTACTAATAAAAACAAATTTACTTTAATTAATTCCTTTTAACTAAAGTAAACTCACACTGGGATTTCAATGACTTCCATATGCTAGACACAAGAAGATGCAAAAGTACATGTTCGATGCTACCACAAACATCAACAAATTTTTGGTTCCCTTTCCAGGGAGGTGCTAAAGACTACACACCATTTTTTATCATTTCTTTTCATTTTTTTGAAAAAGAGAAAAAACAGTTTTGATGATTACATCTTACCATCTTATCTAAAATACAAAAGAAAAAAATAGATTACATTTTGTTCAAAAAAAAATTAGATGCATGCCTCAACCTAGGGATATATAGGGGAAATTTTTACCTAAATCTCCCACCATTTAACCAAGTCCTAGTCATCAAGAACAATAGAAAGTTGACCGTGAGCCATATTTCCATGAAGGACTAGAAAATTTTGTGGATTTCTGAGAGGAGGTGGAAAGATATTTTAGAATATCTTAGAGGAAGTTCAGTCCTTATATCACCACACAATGGATGATCATGAAGATCATGAAGAATTATTTGAGTTTCCCATTTGGGAAACCAATGAAGAAACATAACTGAAAAAAAAATATCCATCTTCCCTTCCTCACTTACATTGACTTACTTCAGAACACCCTAATAAATTCTTATTTTATTTTGGATTTGTGTGAAAAACCTATGACTACACCTCAGATGAGAAACATATCAAGCTCTTACCTTCTATATTGAAGGACTCAACTTTGAGATGGTTCATGAGATTATAAGGTAACAACATTACCTGTTTGGATAAAATGAAGCAAACTTTTAGTAACAAGTATATGGACTATTGCATGGAAAGAGACACAATACATGAAATATTTCAAATGACCCAAGGGGAGAATGAATCCCTAGAATACTTTGAGGAAATGTTTCATCTTAGCCATAAGAGAGCCCAAAATTGTACTTTGGATGAATACTTACTTAAAATTTTCTTTCTCAAAGGAGTAAGGGAAGAACTCATGGAGACATTGAATTTCCTATAAAAAGGAGATATCTTCAAAATGGATTTTGGAGACATCAAGAATATATTCAAAAATCACTCGAGATCCACCATGAATAAATGTATAAATGATAAGACAATGGTAACAAAATCTTCTCACCCTACAACCCTTACTAAAAATGAGATAGGATGATTATTAGAAGACATGAAGACTGATATTTTACACTCACTAGCCATAGAGATGGTTACATTGTAGTTCAAGAAGAAGCAAAAATGACGTTGTCCATTTTTTCCCCCAAATGCACCAATACACTTCATAGGAATGAATGCTCACTTAATTGTGTATAATTTTGTGAAATATGTGAATATCCACATCGTACTAATAATTTACCTTCTTTGTCAGGATTAAAATATGCATATCATTGAGCAGGAGAAAAAGTGGAATCACTATGCTTCATCGACCAGAGGAAACCAAGAGCACCTAGGCCATTCCATAAAGGTATTAAATACACCCCTCCTAAATAATTTGGTGGTTTTAATTCACAAATGACTTCTGAACCTTGGTATCAACCTACTCCATCCACTTGGTCCATGAAAAACTATTGGCCCTTGACCAAGTTTTGAGGAACACTTGGTCATATTTGACCATTTTTGGACATCGACACCCTGTCAAAGATGGAGCACCAGGCGAAGCAGAGATCACGGGATCTAAACCCAATTTTGGGGACCTTTTAGGGGTTTGGGTTAATGTAATGGGAAAGGGATGTCAGCCCATGGGTTTACCCATGTTTAGGTCTATGTTGTAAAGTATAAATAAGTAACTAGGCAATCTAAGAAGAGTCGATGGCTCAGTGCTAATAATTATATCTGTGTGATCGAATGTAAATGATATATGCATGATTGTAAGAGGCTTGCAGAGCTGATTGCAAGTGCTGTAAGAGTTGAGTGAACGGATTGTAAGAAGGCTTTGTGCTAGATCTACTCGGGGAAGGAGGATCTAGCGAGGTGCGCGTAGATCTCCTGTCCTATGGGGAGTACATGTTGAGCTTAATGTTGTAATCAGATTGACCAAAGCTAATAAAGAAGAAGAAGACTTTGTGGGCGTAGCCCTAGGGAGGGGGTGAACCATGTAAACTTGTGTGTCATGCTTTGTGTTGTTGCTTCCTTGTGTTTTCATTATCTTGCTAAGTGCTATGACATGATTAGATAGATTTTCTTATGCTTTGTGATTCACTTGATGTATATGAATAGTATATCTTAAGTGTATGAGGGTGATTAGTGCTGATCTACGGGATCTAATATGTTTTGCTATTGCTAAGAACTGAAATATCTTATATCTGAGCTAGTACTGCAACGTTCTGTCCTATCTGCAAAGTACAATAAGGGTGAATAATGATGAATGAATGGTGCTAAGTGCTCTGTAAAGGATATAATCACAGATCTATGTCCTAGCTAAGGTTGCAGACACCTGAGTCTTGCAACCACCTCTGCCTCTACCTCGGGTGAGACTTCATCTGCTTTGCAGGTGTTGTCAAAAGGGTCGATAGTCAGGGATTTTTTGGTGCGCTCTTTAGTGTTAAACCCTGGGTCTTCCCCTGTGCCAACAAATGGTTTTGTTGCCGAGACCTAAAACTGTGATTGCTGGGAACTGAGGAAGAAGAAACTTTGTAAAAAATAAAGCTTCATGCGTAGATCTGTTGCCCTAGTGCGCATATTTTTACTCGAACTATGAAGCTTTGTGCCAGGAATAAGGTCAGATCTAAAGAAAGGAAGATCAGATCTGAAGAAAAGAAGCGAGATCTGAATGCTCTACGCTTTAAGAAATGTAAAAGGGCAATTTTTTGAAAGAAAGAAGTCAGATTTGTAGAAAAGAGGTAAGATCTGTAAGCTCTGTGCTCTAATAAAGGTAATAATAGTAAAAAGTTTTTAGATCTGAAAGATTTGTGCTTCGTAAAAGTAAGATAAGTGAATTTTGTTTTTCCTAAAAGCATGGATCTAGGTATGCTTGATAGATTTTGTCCTAGCTTCAAAACTAGGGCATTAATAGATGAAAGAAAGTTTGATATGAATAGATTTGATAAGTATAATGATAGATATGTTATACCTATGCATAGAAAGAATGTCTGGACTAACAAGTGGATGCAGGATCCTAGAAAGAGTTTTTTTTAGGCTAGCTACCATGATCCTAGTGCGTATTACATAAGAAGTTGGGGAACATTTAAATGAAAGAGAGGGTTAACCCTCTGTTACAGTTGCAGAAGACCAGGACATCTTGCTAAGGAATGTCGTGGTGGAAGACCTAGTTGTCTCTGTTGCAAATATTTGGACCATGAAGTGTTGGATTTCCCTAGAATTATTGCTAATCTTGAAAGAATGAATCTGAATGAAGAAAACCCTAAGGCAGATACATAAATAGTAGAAACTCAGAAGGAATCAAAAAAGATATTTCTACAGATAAAAGACACCTTGAATGATCACCAACATGTTAGGCTATGAGAGATCTTCAAAGAAAAGGAGAAAATCGAAGCAAGAATAGGGGACTTCGACATTGACTGTATTCTTGATGAATAAACACAAGTGAACATTATGCCAGAAAGAACTTGGGAAGCTATAGGAAAGCCTGCCATGAGCCCTTCCCTAGGAGGAACAAGTTTATTCAGAGGAAAGATAGTAAACCTATGTGGAAGGCTCGCCCGGACGCCTATGACTGTCAATGGAACTTCGACAGAGGAAGACTTTGAGATTATTAAATTTATTGAAGACAACACCCCCTTTACCATGCTCATAGGAAAACCTTGGATTGATAGAGAATAAGCTAGATGAAAAGAGGAAGAAGAAGTTTTGGAACAGAAGAAGCAAGAGTTAAAAGACTTTATGACCAGAAGGATTGCGCACTTGATTGAAGAACGAAAGAGAAGATCGCAGATATTTAATACTAGCAAATCCAATGTCGAGTCTAAGAGAACACTAGAGGATATGCAAAAAGGTTAAGAGAACACTAGAGGTTCCGCAGAAGATTGAGTTACCTATTTTTGATACAGAAGAAGTATTATCCAGGAACCCTAGGAAAGAATTTCAACAAAACGAAGTAACTAAGACCACAAAAGATAAGCATCAGAATGGTAAAAGAATTACTGAAACGAAGCTCATTGGGAAGAAGGCTAGAAAGTTAAGAAATAAAAGGGCTAATACTGTAAGGTTACAAGAGGTTCTAGAGGATACTTCGCAGACAAAAAAGTTTCCGAATTGGAACTTTGTCGAGATATCCGAACAACGACATAGAGTACTTCACCATGACGAATCAATATAGTCGATGGGGCCAATATATCCATTCGACTTCCACTCCGAACGGGAAGAAAATAAATAAATGTTCATCATCCAACCATTGAAAAGCACCATAATGGGTCGAACAAGAGTTAATGAAGGATCATAACCGTTGCCAACAAACCATTACTAAGTTTCCCTACTTAGTCCATCGCACCACGCATCAAGAATACTTTTGGATAAGTGAGAATTCGAGCACGAAACCTAAGATTCACTCACCCTGAGATCATTGCCTTGTTCCCATACCATTCATTGTAGTCTTTGAATTCCTTTTGCACCCGAGCTAGCTGACCCAAGCTTGTATGTCGGACGAGCTCAGTGTTGCTAAGAAAATCATTGAAGAATTTCTAATTGACTTAATGACTGAGAGAGTCATGTCAGAGCGAGGAGTGTCTACAGGTGTACAAGCATCGTCCTCAGGATAATTTCCAACTTCCCCCTCCACTGCTCGAGCAAGACCATACCGACTGCCTTCGGAAAGACGATCTAAGCTCGGAAATGACTTCGCCACTGTGAATATGATCCCAAGTATCTTGCCTAAGTATATCCCACCACTAAGTGACACAGTGAATCGAGACATTGTACCCAGAGACTTCGACTATGCTGTAGTCACTACATACCTCCTAAAAGGGGTGCGCGCAGTTCATGCTGACTAGGATAATCTCATAGCGTTGAAATTTAGTGATTTTAACCTTGGATATCGCAAGGTTTATAGTATGCTAGCCCCGAACAAGTACTTAACTATCACAAAAGGAAGGAACCCAAAGATTGTCCCTCAAAAATGGACCCATAACCTCACGCAGTCAACCCTCCTCAATGTAATGAAGATTCCTCATTTCAGGAGGCATCAGGAAGTGAATACATGCGTCAGATTGTTGTTGTCCTGCTACCACGGAGGATACTTATGGTTGGACCAATGCATCATTGTGGATCTAATTCTGATCAATCGAATCATAGGGATAAGCATGCAGGGCCCTGACTCACATGAGTTTTACCCTAGAAAGACCGTAGATCGTGCAATCACCCAGCGAATAAAATACACATATGGTGATATAGAGAAGGGCACACGAGGTTACAAGGTAGCCTCCATTGATAATACAACAATGCACCTTAGTTTCTAGCTGATCGCAGGGAAGTTAGTCTGCAAAAAAAGACCTACACAGGTGACTGGATTTGTAGTTGACCTCGTATGGAAGTGTGTGGAGGGACTACAAATGAACTGGGCAAAGTACCTTATAAATCAGCTAGAGCTTGACTGTAGACAAGCGCAAGACCAAGGGTATGAGTTCCACTTCAGTTGGTTGCTCATACTCATCACTTTCATCACTTGGGAGCTACCAGAAGATGCCACTTTTTTGGAGATCGAACCCTTCGAACCACTAGCCATGAAGTTCTGTACACTGTGGTACTCCAGTGACATGAACAAGCAGTGGCAGTCCAATGCCATCTTCCATGCTTATTACAATCAATTGAAGAATGCAATCCAGTCTACACCGCACATCACACCAAACACACTTCATAGGTTTATACCTTTGATCAAATTCAGTGCAGGCTGCCACTTCACCTATATCACAGTGCACGTGGATGAGCATAAACAAAAACTCCAGTCATACTATAAGTTGACAAAAGAAGATTTGGAGCATATTACCAAGGAATGGTCAGTGGACCTCCTTGTTCCAACGAACCCCACAGAGATGTACGACGTGGATAGCTTTGAATCTATGCCGGATATACTGGAACCATTCAAGACTAAGAAGGATGTGGAAGTTCAAGATATCCATAGCACATCCACGAAGACTACTTCAATGTGACCTGCGAAGGGAGGTGATGGTGAAGAACTAGGTGACACAAAAGTTGAGTAAAAAAAAGGCAAGGTTACTCTGCCTAGAGAGGAGGAGGATCCCTATAAGAAAAGGAAGATTACCCCACCAAAACCCTCATCCTGAAAGAAATATAAGGCCACCCGGACTATGTTTAAGAATACCCTCACACAAGGCGACTTTGACTTCTTGATTGCTGTGCTAACTGTTGCCTCACTAGAGATTGCAGAAAAGCAAGAAGCGAAGCAGGAGGAGTTATTCAGCTAGATCAAGAGTGAACTTCAAGAAGTGAAACAGGCACTCCAGTCTAGCAGAGCAGTTTCTAAGGTTCCCTTGACAATTGGAACAATAGGAACAACTGATGAGCCAACCCAATTACACCAGATCACCGAGAAAGTCGAAGCTCACCTTCGACGAGCTCAAGAAGACACAACGCAATCCACCCAGGCTTTGGCACAAGTACAGAGAGAACATAGAGTACAACATAGGAAGGTAGAATAGGAAAATATTGCCTTGGAAGTGAAGTGGGAGGAGGAAAAAGAACAGTTACAGCAGAGCAAGGACCAGTTGCTAGCAGAGCAACTTGAAGTACAAAAAAGAGTTCACAAAGCACTTCGCTCTGTGATGGTCATTAAAGTGAAAATTGAAGAACATGTCCCACAACAGGTGACACAACTTGAAGAAGTAATCCAACAACTTCAGCAATGCATCACAGATCTGGAACTTCGTACCATTCCTGAGACTCCATAAGAAGTAAGATATTTGAGGGAAGCAACTGCTTATAGCACAGTTGGCCGATTAAAAACCTTGGCTTTGGAATGTAAGCAGTTGAGCGCTAGAAGCGCCCATACTTATGAGAACCTCACAGAGAATTCAGAATTGCAGACATTAGAAGAACAACTACAAGAAGCAAAGAAACATGCAGATACGCTACAGGCGCAATGGAAGGACTTGACCCTAGTCGAGAGAATGAAGTGATTTCCAAAACAACGCATCGCCCAACAATAGGTACAGATGCTGCAAATTAAAGTGATGGAAGTCTCTCAATGACTTCAACCACTCCAAGAGAAATCATGCCACCTATTCACTGATGTTGAGAGCCAGTCAACCGAGCTTGAACAGGTTGTCATCACCACAGAACAATGCATGGAAGGACTAGTAAACGACGCAGTGATCTAAGAGTTCACTAAGCAAGAGGTTGTCGCACTGCAGCAGGTCAAAGTAGCTCGGTCCAAGCTCGAGACATTCGAAGTGGAGTTGATTAGACCAGAGTGACACAGGACGAGTCACAGGTGAGTGTTGGGGGCCTGTTGGCCCTTGACCAATTTTTGAGGAATACTTGGTCACATTTTATCGTTTTTGGACATCGACACCCTGTCAAAGATGGAGCACCAAGCAAAGTAGAGATCATGGAATCTCAGACCACTTTTGGGGCTGTTTTAGGGTTTTGGGTTAATGTAATGGGAAAGGGTTGTCGGCCCATGGGTTTACCCATGTTTAGGCCTATGTTGTAAATTATAAATAAGTAGCTAGGCAATGTAAGAAGAGTCGATGGATTAGTGCTAGTAATTAGATCTGTGTGATCGAATGTAAATGCTCTATGCTTGATTGTAAGAGGCTTGCAAGTTGAGTGAAAGTGTTGTAAGTGCTGAGTGCATGGATTGTAAGAAGGCTCTGTGCTAGATCTACTTGGGGAAGGAGGTTCCGACGAGGTGCACGCAGATCTCCTGTCCTGTGTGGAGTACAAGTTGAGCTTTGTGTTGTAATAAGATTGACCAAAGCTAATAAAGAAGAACAAGACTTTGCGGATGGAGCCCTAGGGTGGGGGTGAACGACATAAACCTGTGTGTCATGTTTTTTGCTGTTGCTTCCTTGTGTTTTCATTATCTTGCTAAGTGTTATGCCATGATTAGATAGATTTTCTTATGCTTTGTGATTCACTTGATGTATATGAATAGTATATCTGATGTGTATGAGGATGCTTAGTGCTGATCTACGAGATCTAATATGTTTTGTTGTTGCTAAGCACTGAAATATCTTATATCTAAGCTAGTACTGCGATGTTCTATCCTATCTGTGAAGTACAATAAGGGTGAATAGTGATGAATGAATGGTTCTAAGTGCTCTGTAAAGGATATAATCACAGATCTTTGTCCCAGCTAAGGTTGCAAACACCTGAGTCTTGCAACCACCCCTGCCTCTACCTCGGGTGAGACTTCATCCGCTTCACAGGTGTTGCCGAAAGGGATGGTAGTTAGGGCTTTGTTGGTGCACTCTTGAGCGTTGAACCCTGGGTCTACCCCTGTGCCAACAAAAACCAATGGAAATATTTAAGTCAAACTATCCATCCTTCTTATCAACCCTTTTCAAAACAAACCTCCAATAAAAAATATTTAGTGGATTGATCCTACATAATGGTGGAGGCCTCCAAGCCAGTAGAAACAAGAAATTTTCCCCTCCTCCTCAACCAAAAAATGCTTCCACAAGTGCAGTAACTCAGCCTCCAAAAACACCATAGTTTCCTTCCCAACCAACACTAATCCAAACAATAGGTAGGTCCAACCCATGTACAATAATGAGGTAACATATCAATATTATTCTGTATATATTTAAGAGATCATCCTCAGATAGGGAAAGTTTTTAAAATACCCTCCTCTCACTAATAAGCCCATGTAATACTCAAATATTGAAAAAGAGGACACCTTCCCTCAAGAAACACCTCTTCCTCAACAAATTCGACCATATATTGAAAGGATAAACACTAAGAAAAAATATGCATCTATAGAGAATGAAATATTGGGAGAGATTAAGATTTTATATGTTAAAATACCACTTCTACAAGCTATCAAGGATGCCCCTGTTTACAATGATTTCAACAAGGAAGAATTTATAAAGAGACATGGAAGGAAGAAGAAATACTCATGTACAATCTATGTAGTAGGAAAACTAGCAGATCTTATTCTTGGAAGGGTTTTTATTCCCAAATACTTATTTCATGGAATCCCTATAGTAAATGTACACATTAACCATAGTCTGATCCAAAACACCTTGTTAGAATTAGGGGAAGCCATAAATTTCATGACAAGGGACAACATGCCAAAATTAAACATTCAAGGGTTATTGAGACATACACCTATGTTGGTGCAGACTTATTTTGGGAGAGAAAAGCCCATTTTTGAGTGCGTTCCATATGTGGAGGAAAATCAACACGCAAAAGATGGAGGAAAAGCAGTGTGGTGAACATGTAGACAAACCTAGCCATGTTATGGTTATGGTTTTTGATATCAATATAATGGATATGAGCCAATAGAATAGTATAAATAAATACCTAGGAGATCTAGTAGAGTTTGGTCAAGGAGATAATGAATAAGCTAGCGAGCAAGTTTTTGAGGATTAGGTCATAGGTTGTGGATCCTGGTGTGGTCTAGTCCGCCTCATGGATGAAAATTATCCTAATTTTTTATTGTAAGAATGAAGAATGTAATGCACACAACATAGATTTTGCAAAATGATGAATAAAAGAGCAGAAGAGACATATTTTCGTGGATGTAGCCCCAGGTGGGGTGAACCACGATAAACCCATTGTGTTAATGTGTCTGAATGGGTGTTTTACTTTTTATGCTATTTATTGGTTAAATAATGGATGTTTAGCTTAGATTATGACAACATGCATGCATATTTTCTTCTATTAATGAATAATAAATGTGATGCATGAGGAAAAGGAACAAATCACATCCCCAATCCGTTCCCTAAATGCATACATATGAGTCTTGCAATCCCCCATAAGATATCTTGGGTGAGACTACATTGTACACTCTATGCATAACTTTTCCTTCCGGTTTACCAAGAAGGCCGATAGTTTGAGGGTATTTTTGGAAACCTTGGAGATCATAAACTGGTTCAACGAAAGCATCCAAAAAATGGTTATGTTTCCAGCTGGAACTACACAGGATAGATTGTAAGGGATCTATTGAAGAACACCACGAAGAATGAAAAAAAAGAATGGAATGTTTGGGCCATGGAATCCAACAAAGGAAGATATTGAAATATGGTCAAGGAAAAAGGAACTCAAGTTTGTGTAGATGGACAACAAAAACCCTAAATATACATCGAGAAAATATCTCAAAAAATATGTGTTTAGCGACTTGCATGAAGTATTTTTCTGTGAATTTCTGCATATGTTACAAGAGTGGTTATTGAGGTTGAAGGATAACCATCCTCCAAATTATATAAGACAAATAGTGTGTCATCCTATGGAGATCGCACAGTTTCAACAAGTCAATAATAAATTTACAAGTGTAATAGATTTTTGGTTAGACAATATTATTGCAGGGTTCATCACTGAATTTTTGTAGTTGATACTGCGAATTCATACACTGTTGTAGATAAATATTTTTTGAAGGGACCAGAGGTAGGTACATAAGATCATTATATACTTCCATCAATATTTTATTATATGACAAAGGAATGACCATGGAATCAAACAACTAAAATTCCATGCATGCATGGGGGAAGGGGGGAAACACTTACAAGAGAATGAGATATGGATATGGAGCTGGATAAGGGGAATCAAAAGGAGGCCATGGACCCGATCACGATGGACAAGGACCAGACAAAGAAGATAATGAAAAATTTTGGAACAATGCGTAGAGGTAGACCTTACGAGTATAAGATGAATAAAAAAAGAGAGGGCCATAGCCAACAAAGAGGGCTTGGAGAGAGATGAGGAAGAGGTAGAAGATATCCAAGCTATGGAGCATATTGAGGAAATCCTTCATGCAACATATGAAAGGAAAAAAAGAGGTCTAGGGTCAGGAATAAAAGGCAGAACTCCAGTCTAGATCACAGTTACTGTGGAACCTACAACCCCATGTGTGACTAATACACTTAAAGGAACAAAATTTTTTAGAAAACCAATTTTTAGTAAAAGAGGGGAAGGAGGTCAAGGGTCCAATGGAGGAAAAGCAACTAGGGGTACAAATTCAGGGAGTAATATTCAACTATATGCAACATACCAAGGCAGTATTTCGACACACTTCAAAATGGAAGGGGTGGATCCCATTATAAGATTACCAGAGTTTCGTGGAGAAACGTCAGAGGACCCTAAGAAGCATTTATTCATCCGTGAAAATATCTGGGAAGCAAAGAAGGTCACAAAAAAAATAGAAAATTCACGCTATTGGATATAACATTCAGAGATTGCACGTTAGAATGGTACATGAGCCTTGATGTAAATAGTCCACAAGGAGCACCAAAGACTGTCATGGAGGTGAAAAAATTTCTAGTAAATGAATTTCAGAAGCCAAGATCACAAGACTAGTACATGAATGAAATGATTGAGAGCAGGAAGAAACCATGTGAGTATGTCTAGGAGATTGATCAAAGGTTCAAATGTTTGAAGGGTAAGTTGAAGTACTCTATTACTGACATGCAACATAGGAAGTTATTTGTAAACTCACTATTACCACACTTGAAGTATCCCTTGAGAAAAAATAAGTTCCAAAATCGGGCAGAGGATCTGCAAGAATCCCTACAGCTAGAAGAAAACCAATATCAATAAACATATCCAACAATAGAAGAGTTGAAAGAGGATCTAGAGAACCTAACAGTTCAATTGAACCATAATAAATGGAAATAGAAGAGAGAAATTTTTTGGTGTAAGTTATGCAGGATAGAAGGACACCATAAGAATGGATGTCCAACCTTTGCGTAGTGCTTGGAAGCAGGGGTGTGAAACCCCTTTCCTACAGGAGGACTGTGGTGTGAAATTTTAAAGACACATGGGAATGATCCATATCATTTTCCAATGATGCAAAAGTATAAAACAGTTCCAAAAATTCTTACTGCAATTTTTGTAAGTCAGTAGGTCACGATGACAACGACTGCAGAACACTCGAATTGATGAGAGAGAGAACTAATTTGGACACTTATAGGGTGCAAGAAGATATGATTTCAGGGAAATTTGCACTATAGTTCAATAATTTGTATACCCCATTTAATCCCACACAACCACAATACAACAATGCACAACCACAGTATAATAACACACAGTATAACCAAATACCCCAATATAATGTATCGTGCGGAGATAGAGGTGGATTCAGAGGTGGAGGCCAGGCCAGAGGCATATTTTGATGAGGCATTGGGCCAATAGTCTGCCACAACTATCAACAACCAGGACACTATGCAAGACATTGTCCACTTCTACCTGCAACATGTATGTATTATCACACAAAATACCACGACACAAAATATTGTCCAACATTATTGGGAAAAATACAGGAAAAAAATAATTAGAACAATCAAAATGTATAATGTATTTCTGCAGAAGCCAGGTATGATGGGAAGAACATTAACATAGTTACTTGAGGAGGAGAAAATGCAGGAGTTGATACATACAAATAGGATCCATCTCCACACCAATGGGTAAATAAGAACAATGAGCCACAAAATCATTTTGATGCACATAAAGAAAAAGATACGTTTAAGGAAGCTAGATAGGAGATTCTAAAGGAGTACATTGGGTCTACATCAACCGTGAAGAAAAATTATGATCCAACATTGTACGAGATGCCACCCTCAATGGATAACACTGGTAAAGGAAAAAATTCAGAGCAAGTAAGTAACCTAAAGAATTTTCTGCAATCCCGTGTCAAGTTATTGAATGATCCATCATCCATTAAGGTCTTATAGAACTTGATAGAAAGATGCAACATAGAAGTAGAAGGGAATTTAGAACATAAGAAAATTAATCATATCCATATGAGAATAAGAACAAGTAGGGAATTCAGGTTAAATTCCAACATTGTGGATTTCAATATGGGAGATGGCATACTTGATTTAGGCTTTGAAGTGAATGTCTTACCTAAGAGGACATGGAAGTGTATGGGGGAACCCACATTAGGGTATTCACAGGTCCAGTTAAAATTATAAATTCATCATAGAGTATTACCAATTGGAAGACTTAAAGGTGTGACAAAAGACTTGGATGGAGTGCGCATTGTTGCATATTTTGAAGTTATGGAAATAGTAGACGGCACAAGACCCTACCCAACATTACTTGGATTGGATTGGGAATTTGATAACTAGGCTGTGATAAAACTGAAGACACAAAAAATTAATTTTGAGTCAGGAGAGTACAGAGTGATTGCACCATTGGACCCCTCACAAGGAGAGAGGTTTTTAGAGGCAACATGTTTGGACTTGAAAGAAATAAATAAGTTATATAGGACTACCACGCGAGAAGAATATTATGTCAACCCAACTGCAGATGGGGTACTTAGCTAGAGAAACATTACTTCATGTGCCTCAGACTCTAAGACAGGTCTCGAAAAATAATAGTAGAGGCTACATGAAGTCTCCACAAGGAGGTGCACAAGAATAAAGTGCGCATTAAGGTGGGTCGGTGCAGAGGTATGGGAACCTCTGAATTTTCATGGTTTGAATGACCTAGAAGAATTATTGACAAAATATGAGGAAGAATTTTTGGAAAATCAGAGGATTTTATCCATGAATATTGCACCAAAGGAAAAACCTGCATGATGGTGGGGGGCGCACAAGAAAATGATTCAATATTGGTATTAGTGTAAACTGTTACTACACATTAGATTTGGCACAAAGCAGGGGAACAATACATTGCATAAATATGATAGGTGAGAAAGGCTAGTTGAGCACATAGAAAAATGCATAACACAATGGAGGTTGAAACCACTAGAAAAATGGACTCATTACTTTATTCATACATTGGAAGGGATACATAGAACAAGAAATGTACAGAGTCACTACAAAATGGATAATATTACAACATAATTTTGTGGTAACTTTGTCATTTGAGCATGAGAACCCCAATATCGATTCAACCCTAAAGCTGATACAAGGAATGATATTTTTTTAGGAACCTGAGGTGGAAATTATAATAGAATATCAACCACAGAATAGATAGATAGTCAAATACTTACTCTCATGTTATCATGTCGCAGAGGAATAACTAGAAGAAGATGATCCACATAACAATCAGATAACAAAGATTGAAGGTGAGAGAGAGGTGGAAGGACCATATATGGAGTTAGAGGCATTTGTTGCACCAATTAAGGCCAAGAAATTAAACATTGGGACGTAATAAAACCCTAAAATGGCAAGCATTGGAGACTACTGGGATGAACAAACATTAGAAATGATAATTGAATTATTACGCAAATACAGTGACCTATTTTCAACAACCTTTAAAGAGATGAAAGAAATAGTAGGTGAGCTGGGTGAGATGAAGATACCCATAAAACCAGATCCTAGACCTTTTATACAGAGACCTTATAGGTTGAATCCAATGTATAAGCAAAAAGTGAAAGCAAACTTGATCGAATGATAGAAGCTAGTATCATAGAGCCAGTCGAAGAATTTGAATGGATCAGTCCCATGGTGGTCCAGGAAAATAAACAAGGGGGAATAAGAATTTGTGTAGATCTAAGGAAATCGAATGATGGTTTCTTACACAATCCTTTCCCTACCCATTTTACATATGAGGTCTTGGAGAATGTGGGCGACCAGGAAACATATTCATTCACAGATGGATTCTTAGGTTATCATCATATTAAAATAGCTCCAGAGGATAGGTATAAGACTACATTTTCTACAGAATGGGGATCCTATCAATATACAATTATGCCCTTTGGACTGAAGAATGCACTAACTATGTTTTCAAGGGTGGTTATAAATGCTTTTAAAGATTTCATACATAAGTTCTTAGAAGTATATTTGGATGACTGGATTTTTTTTAGTCTTTTGAAAGATCATGTAGAAGTATTAAGACTAATGGTGGACATGTGTAGGCAATTTCATATCTCATTAAACATCAAGAAATGTATTTTCATCACACCTTTTGGGATATTTTTAGAACATGTGGTATGCAGACAAGGGTTACTGGTTGACCTTGCTAAGATTTTTGTAATTGTGAACTTATCATCACCAAAACCAGCGTGCTAGTTAAGAGCCACACTTGGACATACATGGTACTACATGAATTGTATCAAAGAGTACGCACATATTACTATGCCAATGGAAAAGATGATGAAGAAGGACACCAAATTTAAGTGGAACGAGGATTTCCAGAAGGGATTGGATACTTTGAAGGAGAATATGGTGACAACACCTATTTTAGTGTTTCATGATTGGGAAAGAACATTTCATGTGCATGTAGATGCATCAACAATAACATTTGGAAAAATTTTGGTGCAACCAGGAGCAGGTGACTTTGATCATCCTATAGTATTTTCAAGCAGGAAGTTATCAGACTCATAGAAAAATTAAAACATGTTGGCACAGGGGCAGACCTAGGGTTTAGTGCTTAACAACACACCAACAAAACCCTAACTACCGTCCCTTTCGAAAAAACCTGTGAAGCAGACAAAGTCTTACTCGAGGTAGAAGCACGGGGGGTTAGATGATGCAGGTGTATGTAACCAAGTTGGGACACAAATCTGTGATGATAACACTTCATAGGGTATTCTATTAATGCTTAGGAAGTAACCTACATTAGTTCATTACCTTATGAACATCACAAAACATACCCAAGGATGGATCTAGCGTAGTAACAACAAAGATTATGTACCTAAAACACTTAGCACTTAACACTCTGAATTAGACATCGCATTCTAACATAAGCAATTCCTTTGAGAAACACATACATATTCATTACACATCTAATCTAAGAACTAAGCAACATATACCATATATAACATTACACAAAGCAAACCATAAGACACCATATATACGTGGTTCACTCCAATGTGGGGCTATGTCCACCAACTGCTTCACCTCTTTATTATTCATCAATCTCTTACATTCAGTTACTCCTGTGCACTAAGCCACAGATTCGGGCTTCGCACCAAACATGATATTTGTTCATTGAGCACCAGATCCTCCTTCCAAAAATAGATCAAGGCACAAAGCCAACTCTCTATCAAGCACAAATCTTTAACACATAGACATTCCCTTGCACAAAGCCATTCAACTACTTTCACTTAGCTCCTAGAAAAATTCTACTTCTACCATACATTCCTCTTTTATTTATACTTTTACAAACCCTTACAATAGGACCAAACATGGGAAAACCACATGGGCCAACATCCCATAACCCATTACAAAAACCCTAAAGAACCCCTTACTGGGTCCACATAGCCCACAAAATAAATGAGATCTGTGATCTCATCTCCACCTGGGAAATCCTTCCTCGACCAATGTGTTGAAGTCCAAAATTGGGCCAACTCTCACCAAGGTTTCCTCAAAACTTGGTCGAGGGTCAACAACCCCCCAACACTCACCCGTGACTCATCCTGAGTCACTCAAGCCTGGACAATACTGCTTCAAAGGCCTCGATATTGACCCGAGCTACATTGACTTGCTGCTTCGCCTGAGCCTCTTTCTCAATGAGATCCTAGATCATCTGCTCTGTAACAGGCCCTTCTAGGCACTATTATACTATTTCAACCACTTGATCCAATTGCGAGTCTTGTCCATCAATCTCTTCGAACACCTTGCAGGATTCATCCTGCACAAATTGTATCTTCTGTGTCACTTCCATTACCCTACCCTAGAGAGAAGTGATCTATTGTTGGACTACATGATGATCCTAGGATATCTTCATTCTTTCTACCACAGTGGCCAACTTCATCTGTGCCTGCATGGAAAATTCCTGCTGTTGTGCCTGCTGTAACTGTGCTTCCATCCTTCTTATCTCTAGATCCTTAGAGAGGAATTCATATGTCTGTGTTCTTTTATCACTCATCTATTTTCATTATGAGGCAAGGGTTCTTATCCTTATTAGTGTGTTCTTAGCAGTCTCCTCCCTCTAGTCACACACCTCCTGCAGGGTGCTCGGTATTGTTTGGACCTCCAAATCTGTTATCCTAGGTTGAAGCTGCTGGAGGGTCCCAACGAGATTCACTACTTGAACTTCGACTAGATCCTAGTCCTCCTATACCAAGCCTAGTACAGAGAAACATGATTTACTCACCGCTTTTTTGACCATGGCTCGCTCTGCAAGAAACTTCTCCTTTTCTCTCTGTAGTTGGGATTTTTCCTCCTGGAGATTTCACCTAAATCTCTTCTTTCTCACTTTCATGGGCTGCTACATTGTCCAACGTTTCTCGTAATTGTTCTAGGAATTCATCTCTCTCTTGCTTCAAGGATTTTGTAGCCTTCTCCTTCTCTTCCTAGACTCTCTGAAGTTGAGCTTTTGTCGCATCCGCAAGTCTTCTCAATTGGGCTGGTTCATCTCCCAATTTTGTAATCTCTGTTGTAGGAAACTTCCCCTGCAGACATGTGAATTCCCTCTTGGATCTTAGACCCCTATGACTAAGACAAAAAAGTGATAACTTTGATCATTGACATTCCTTTAAAAATAGCTAAACTATTCGGTAGAGAAGAGGAAGAGAGTATGAGTACCTTTTTTATGACGTTTGTCCTCCTTCAGTCCAAGTTGAGCCTTGATCCCCAAGCCTTTCAACAATTCCTGCAATCCAATAAACCAAGAAGACAAAACATACTTCCTATTCTACTATGATTAGTTTAAAACTAGATTCATCCAAAGAGACAAGCTCATGCAAAAGTACACAATATTGAAGGAAACAGGCCAAGAACATGTATTAATGAGAACAAAATAAGGTGCTTACAAAGTGTAGATGCATATGTAGCAGCCTCACCAAGCTCTCCTTATCCAATCCCTTGCTTGAATGATCCACAATCAAAATGAAAATACTTTTCACTGATTATTCTCCCCCTTTCACCATGAGAGTGCCTCCTTATATAGGCTTTGAGAGGCATAACCACCTTAGATATTCTTGGGAGAATTTGAGGACATTACTCCATCAGTTGTGGAACTCCCCTTAGATCCAACCTTGGTCTTAGATTCAATCCAAACTGACTCAGATATTTCTCAGCTTACTTTATAGATAAGGGGAAGTTGTCCCATGATTTTCTCAATAGATTGGTGCTCCCTCAAAGTGGGCCATAGAGCATTGCAACGCTCCCTCCTAATAGGGAAAGGAGTGCTAGCACTCCTTGCAAGTAGGCAAGGGAGCACTGGTCTCCAAAAATTCTCTTATGATGGTAATTTCTCAAGGTAAAATTTTGTACTCTTCACAAAATGATATATTTCCTTCTTTTAACCAGTCTTAGAGAGTATCTCAAGTGTTCTTATGATGCCATTCATGATGCGACACAGGTGAGACACTAGTATGATTTTTATGACACTTGCGACACTTGTGAAAAAAGTGTGAAACTTGTGACACTTGCGATAATGACAATGAGACATCATCGAAGTGAGTAATTTTGACGTGTAACAGACTACCCCCCAAAGTGCGAGGTAAGAAGATGGAAACTAATGATTGAAGTACTTTGTATACTTTTCGAAGAAAGTGTATGGACTTAGAGAACCTGGTAGAAGCTGCATACAACCATCAAAAAAATGTTATGACATGTTTCAAACCCAAGGCAGGCATACCTATGCTTGAGTGATAAAATACTTTCAAGGTATGGCCGCCATAAAATACACTGCGGATCCATAATCACATTGACTTAAAAGGTATAGCCACTAAAGATACAATGTGGATCTGTACTTCCATGACATGAACTGATCATAGAAACAATAATTACACAGTGGATCTATGAGATGACAAAACATAGCCACGAACCAATACAAAGTGGATCTATGTGATGGTATATATATCAATATTCTCAAAAGAAACTCCTTCGCAACCTGGGTAAAGTAGATATTAGGGTGAATACTCAACCCAGGGTCTTCTTACCGATCCTAATGTGGCACAAATCTAACCATGTGAATAGATTTTTTTTGTAAATGTGTTGAACCTACACAGAATAGATCTAGCTAAACAATAATACACACATTTGCAGAGAGAATTGGAGAAAGAAGAAGAAGGAGAGAAAGAATGGAAGAATTCTCATTAACCATTGTGAATAATGAATAATTTACACATGATACACTCTTTATAACTCAATGAGTTCGAATTGAGGTGAACCAATGTGCCATAGTGGTGGTATAGAGTGATCTGGACACACACCAATAGTTACAGAAGTGAACTGACACCTATTCTAGTCTCTCAGGTAGTTACGGGAGTGAACTGCCACCTAGTTGAGTTAACTAGTTAACTAGTCTTCAGTTAACTGACTGAACAAAGAGTAGTGAGGAGTTAAATCATGGAATCAATGCTAATGTGCCACTCTAGTGATGATACCAAGGCAAGGTCAAATTAGCATGATGATGATCCCAATGTTGCATGGTGATGATCCCAATGCAACATCTAAAATCAACTCAACTAGTCAAACTGAAGTGTCAACTGAAAGAGAATATTCTCTAGGTGGAATATTCTCCCCTAAAATATAGGAGATTGGATAATGAATAATTATGAATAATAAATAATGAATAACCTTAGGAAAAATAAATCCTAGGTGTGTGTGAAGTAACTCCAACACCCCCCCTGAACATCACTATGGTGAAAATAAAGATTGGGTCCTGACAACGAGGCCATGTTAGGTACCCAAGTACAAATGATACACTGAAAATAAAGTGAGAAAAGAGGGAAAAACTCATGGGAAACCCCCCCCTCAAGGTACAATGTATGTAAACAGAAGAACTACGTTTTCTAGGCAACTGTGTCCTTCACTCCAAGACGACCTCACAGAGAATGGAATTTCTTCTCAGTGAAGGTCTTGGTGAAAATGTTTGTTGTTTGTTTTTCTAAAGGGAAGAACTGTAAGTCGATGATCCCCTCGTGTACTAAGTCCCAGATGTAGTGCATGTGGATCTCAATGTGCTTCGTCCACTGCCTCTGAACTAGATCTCTACAAAAATTTAGAGTGCTCTGGTTGTCACACCAGATGACAATCGGCCAATGAAATTGAATGCCTAACTCAGTGAGAAAATGTTGTAGCCACATAGCCTAAATGGTTATGTTAACTACCCCTCTGTACTCTACCTCGAATGAATATAGAGCAATGGCAACTTTCTTCTTTCTCGACCAATAGATAGGCCCAAAACCAAGACTGAGTGAGTAACCAGATGTGGACTTGCAATCAATGCTATCTCCAACCCAGTCGGAATCAATAAACCCAATGAGATCTAATGTAAAGTCTTCTACATAATGAATCCCAAAGGTGATGGTTCCCTGTATGTATTGAAGGTTATGCTTTGCATCTTTCCAATGTAGCTCTTGTGGCTCCTACATGAACCTGGAAACTGTGCCAATTGCATATGAGAGGTCTGGTCTGGAGTGTGTGAGATACAAAAAGATCCCCACTAGTTGTCTGTATAGTTTTATATCAACAAGTGGAGTCTCTCCTCCATCCTCAAGTTTGACTCCTGATAGGAAAGGAGTCGGAGCAGACTTGCAGTCTGTCATGTGAAATCTCTCAAGGAGATCTCATGCATACTTGGCTTGAGATAGTTTGATGCCTGATGCATCCTGACTGATCTCAAGTCCAAGGAAGAAGTGTAGCAGACCCACGTCTGTCATCAAAAAACTATCATGAAGAATCCTCTTGACTGCAACAATCGATGAAGTCGAGCAACCGGTGATCAAAAAATCATCGACATACAGAACTAAAAGTAGAAGTGAAGCAACCGTCCTAAGCATGTATAAATTCGGGTCTGATTTATAACGTACAAAGTTCTATGACAACATGTAGGAGTCCATCTTGGCATACCATGCCCTCAGAGCCTGTTTGAGGCCATAAAGTGACTTCTTCAGTCGAACGACCAAAGATAAGTCCTGCATAAATCCCTGGGGCTGATCCATGTAGATATCCTCAGAGAGATCACCATGAATAAATGTATTCTTCACATCCATTTGATGGACTTCCCATCCCTTGGCTACCGCATTGGCAAGTGCCAATCATATGGAATCCATATTTTCTACTGGAGCGAAGGTCTCATCATAGTCAATACCATGAGCCTGCTGAAAGCCTTTGGAGACAACCCTAACTTTGTATTTGTTGATCTGTCCATATACTACACTCTTGGTCCTATAGACCCATCTACATCTAACAAGTTTCCTCTCAGAAGGAAGGGGAACTAGATCCCAAGTCTAGTTCTCGAGGAGGGAGTTGTACTCCTCCTGCATGGTGGATTCCCAAAATGGATTTCCAACAGCCTCACCATAATACTGTGGATATAAATACTGAACCAAGAAAGTATGCCTGGAAGGCAATGGTTCAGTGGAAGTGAGTGCAACAGGAGGATCCTCAAAATCAGATCGAGTCCTCCTAGTATCGGCTGGATCACCTATGAGATCCCCTGCATCCTGAAGAGTAGTTTGTGCCCACTTGAGACTCTGCTCTACCTCTACAACTTTATATGGATGCTCTGACTCTACATATGACTATACTGACTTTGAATATGAATCCTCTGAGTCCTCTGAATCAAAACTCTCGTCTGAAGAAGAGTCAGCATGTGCATTCTCATAATCTCAGACAGCTGGAAGAGTGAAGGTGTCTGCATGCAGTTGTTGAGGTACATGTGAGACACTTTCCTCGAATTGGACACTACACTCAATGATGATCCGTTCCAAGGAAATATCAATAAGATGATATCCCTTCACACCGTCAGGGTCTCTAACAAAAATGCACTTAGTGCTCTGTGGATCAAGTGCCTTCCTCTTTTTAGATGGAATGTGGGCCCATGCACGAGAACCAAAAATACTTAAGTGGGTCACTTCCACTTTGAGGCCACTCCAAGCCTTGTAGGGGGTCTTATCCTTGATAGATCTATGGGGAGATCTACTTTGGATGTATGTTGCACAGTTAAGTGCTTAGACCCATAGTCTCTGTGGTAGTGACTTTGCATGCAACATGCAAGATGCCATCTCCTTTAGAGATCTTTTTTTCCACTCAGCAACTCCGTTTTGTTGCGGAGTGTAGGGAACTGTATGTTGCAACTGAATCCCTACTTCATTGGATATATTATCGATCTTATGATTTACATTTTCTCCCCCATTATTAGTTCATAGGAGTTTGATATTCTTTCCAGACTGTGTCTCAACCAAAGCTTTGAAATATTTGAGGTGTTGAAAGACCTCGGATTTTTTCCTGAGAAAGTATGTCCATGTAAAATGTGATAAATCGTCAACAAAAATGAGAACAAAACTCAATCTTATGATCGATGGATGTGGAAAAGGACCCATGAGGTCACTGTGGATCATATCTAAAGGTGTGGAAGCTCGCTGAGACTTTCCCTTGTCGAATTTCTCTTGAGGGTGTTTTCCGAGAACACATCCCTCACATAGTCCCTTGGAGAAATGGATGTATGGTAGACCATAAATTAATCTATGCTTCCTAAGATGTTGCATGTTTCTGAAATTCAAATGTACAAACCTTTCATGCCATATCCTACTACTTTCATCAACATGAGTAAGTAGTAAAGAAGAATCAGGGTCAATGAATTCAAAAAATGTATACAATCTAGACTGATGATTTACCTCACCTGTTGCAACCTTGGAGTTGGTTTGCTTGTCATAGATGTCCATGAAATTTGGTGTGAATATGACTCTCTTTCCAGTGCTGAAATTCATCATTTGATACATGGAGAGAAGGTTGACAGAAATCTTGGGAACATGCAACACATTCTCGAAACTTTCGTTGGTGAGTTCAATCCTTCCTTTGTCGGTGACTTCGACATAAGAGTTTTCCCCCATCAGAATGGGAGGACCTTTGCATGCATACAAAGAAGAATATACTTCTTCTAAGGAAGCCATGTGATGTGATTCTCCTGAATCTACGATCCAAGCATCGGGAGAGGAGTTGATGGCAATCAAGGCATGCCTATAATTGCCTTTCTTGGAATTCAGATCTTTTGGCTTCTTCTTCTTTGCACCCTCGGGGATGCGATCTCCAAGGTTGTTTTGCTGAAGTATATGAGACATCATATCTATTTGTTTTTGCATGCATGCAGATTCTGAATGGAATCCTTTGTGAAAGTATGTGCATTTTTCTCCTTTTCTTCCCTTTTCTCCTTTGGATCCGGAGGCATAGGTGAAGGTTTTTGTGTACCCTTCCTTCTTCGTATGTGCATGAGATTTCTGCTTATATTTATCTTTAGATTTCTGATATTTTTGGCTTCCATCATGCAAAGTGAGTGCATGTTCCCTTGGGCCTTTGATTGCGCCCATGTTGATGAGCTTGGTTTGCTCTTGTGTCAAGGATTCGATAAAGTCCTCAAGAGAAGGCATCTTCCAGGTGGCTCCAGAGGTGAATCTGACAATATGGAATGTAGATATGAATACAAAAAATTCAGGACAAAACTTGGAGATAATGGTGAGAATCATTTGTTTCTCCTCCGCCGATTTATAAACCCCGCAAGATTTGAGTTGTGACAATAAATCCTTGAATTTTGTAAAGAAATCTTGGATATTGTCGAAGCTTTTTGGATCCAATGTGAGTAGCTTCACCTCCAGCATGTGTCCCCTCATCTCATTCTGTTTTCCAAAGATCCCTTCCAATATTTTCCAAACTTCATTGGGAGTCTTACTGGAAGATATGTGAAAAAGGAGATTGAGAGAGATAAGACTGCAAATTGTTCCGAGTGCCTCATCCATGCGATTTAAGTACTTGGATTTTTCTATGGATGATGTCGGTTTTGTATCTGTATTCATGGTTAACCTATACAACCCTCTGGATCGGAGATGTGTGGCTATTTTCTCCTTCCATGCAAAATAGTTGTAAGGTGTAAGAATGAATTCTTTTTGGAATTCCATCTTTCCACTGTCTTCAATATTTTGTACCTGCAAAAAAATTCGGTGTAGCTTTTTCTTAGTAGTCCATCGTATCTGATAACATATAAATTTGTTGAACCTGCACAAAAAATATCTATCTAAACAATAGTACACACATTTGCAGAGAGAATTGGAGAAAGGAGAAGAAGGAGAGAAAGAATGGAAGAATTCTCATTAACCGCTGTGAATAATGAATAATTTACACATGATATACTCTGTATAACTCAATGAGTTTGACTTGAGGTGAACCAATGCACCGTAGTGGTGGTATATAGTTATCTATACACACACCAACAATTACGGGAGTGAACTGCCACCTATTCTAGTCTCTCAGGCAGTTACGGGAGTGAACTGCCACCTAGTTGAGTTAACTAGTCAACTAGTCTTCAGTTAACTGATTGAATAGAGAGTAGTGAGGAGTTAACTCAGGGAATCAAGGCTAATGAACCATTCTAGTGGTGATACCAAGGCAAGTTCTAATTAGCATGGTGATGATCCCAATGTTTCATGGTGATGATCCCAATGCAACATCCAAACTCAACTCAACTAGTCAAACTAAAGTGTCAACTGAAAGAGAATATTCTCTAGGTGTAATATTCTCCCCTAAAATATAGGAGACTAGATAATGACTAATTATGAATAATAAACAAGGAATAACCTTAGGAAAAATAAATCCTAGGTGTGTGTGAAGTAACTATAACATTTTTGATGTTGATCATGGTAGAGACCACTTGATTACCGGTCAATGAGGTAAATCGTTAACAAGTGCGAGGGAAATCACCAGTGATGTCAATGACTCCCAAGGTACCCTAGTACAATCCAGCGAATGTGAATAGATGATTTGAATTTGAACATTTGTGGAAATCCAATTATAGGTCAATGATGTTAAACCACTGTCGAAAGTGAGGAGGCCTTCCATTGAGGCATGCAGGTCCCAAGGTACTAATTGGTTTCTAAGTCTAGTTCTCGGGTGATGTGTTGAAGTCGACATGAATAGACTTGTCGAAGGAGGGCATTGATGTATTCCCCATCAACGACACAAAAATGACATAGATATGTAAGTTGTTGGATCAAAAGGAGAATGGGCTGACATAGGTATTGAAATTGGAAATTTGTGATGGTTGACACTCGAAGCGGATACTTCCCTTGAACACTGGGGCACAAACGACAAAAACATGACATGGACCAAAACATGATGCAGTGGAAGATGTGACTTTCGTTGGGTGACCCAAAGGAGTAAAGAAACTCAGAGGATTGGTTCAGTGTAGAGGTTCAGTGGGTTAAAATGTATGTAAAGACAATATTTCGTCTTCAAGGGTGACTGTAAGAGTGACTTGTGATGTTTCCAAAAACTGTTTGGCTTGCTTCTTTCAAATTTTCCCCCATCCAGATAGATGAGTACCTCTTTTTATTTTTATGAGCTCGAGGAGGATAACACATGCTCGATATAACTCACCTTCAGTAAGTTCCTCTTCTTTTGTTTAACGAACTGAAAGAAGTAAGGGTTCGGTCCCATGTGGGCCCTTCAATGCGTAATTTTTAACGAGTCCAGAGAAGGAAAACTCAGTTGTTTTTCATGTTTAGAGAGTCTGAAAATTACTTAAAGTTGACTCCAGGGGGTTCCTTTTTCGTATATCCATGCGAGTATGAAAAAGAGATAAAAATCTACTTGGTTGAGTTCTCATGTTTTTTTGAATGTGAGAAGGAGCTAAGACCATGCTCGTTAGTGTGACAAGGTTAAATTAAACAATACCTTTTTGAAACCTGTAAATGATGACAAATCTGCATTCTAGGGTATTAATAACATCTCAAAAATGATTTTTAAACCCAAAAATAGACTATAGGTTAGTAAAAAATAAAGTCTATAATGAAATAGGGTCAAAAAGTGTTTTTACCATTTCATTTGTGCCAAAAATTTCTAGCAGTGGTAAAATTGACTTTGGAGAGTGATTTTGAAGTCATTGGTGTTGGATCCACAGTCAGTTGTTTCTAATTTCATCCGGATCGGGTTGGTCCTTAACATATTCCAGTCATTCTATATGGTTTAAAATTTTATTTTAAGTATTTTTTTGTTTCATTTTTTATGCCCTAGAGATCCCTAAGCAACGAAAAAGATCGACGCTCACTCAAAGGGATGAGGGGAGAACTGCCTGTATTTTCAGTGCTTTGGTGTGCAATTCGAGGGAGCGCTAGTGCTCTGTGAATGCAATCAGGGGAGCGTTGGTGCATAAAGCAAAAATAAATTGATTTTTAAGACAAATTTACCCAAAACATTTCTATAATGAGATGATTAATGACTCTTAATTGATTGTGCTTGCATTTTGCATCAGTATAAAGCTATGATTGAGTGGAAGGAGCATGAGCACGATCTCAATAATGTATCCTCATTACAAAAACCCCAAGCAAGAGCCACATTGAGGAATTGTGGCCTCCTCATGTATTTTAAACTGTAGAAGATGAAAAAAGAAGTCCTTTTACTTGAGTACATGATTAGGTTGTGGAATACTGCTGAACAAGGATTCCAAATTGGGCCACAAATACTCAACATCAAGTTAGAGGACATATAGTTTTTGATCGACCTCTCAAGTAGAGGGGCCCCTATTATCTTATTCGGACAACAGGAAATTCCGGTGCCTGTCGAAGAGTATGCGACAAATCATTGTATTCCGAGATCACGATTGGTTGGAGGCTGAATCATGATAAAATATGTTAGGGATTTTCCTCTTTGATCCATCTTATTTTCCATTACCAACTTGGCAGGTAGTACTAGCGCACATTTGGCTTCAAGATCAAAGATGGTCTATGCTCTACAACATGTAGAGCCAACGTTGTTTAACTGGAGCACAACTTTCCTTCACAATGTGAAGAATTAGATTACGAGATGCAGGATGGGGCAACAATTTTTTTTTGGGTACGGTTCATTTTTGGTTTTGTTCTTCTTAGAGTGAATTCCACAGGTGCAACCACAGATCGCACTGGCAATACCACCGGTAGGTGAACCACGCATGTAGTGCTGGATGAGTTTGTCCCCAAGGTTGGGAACTGACTCATAATTCAAATTTAAAGCTGACTTCTTTGCTTGGCTAAGACATCAACTGATTGTCATTGAGGACTTTCCATACACCGGACTAGATTTTTGGGGTAGCATGGACCTGGTTCTTCTATATGGAATGGAATGGGATGCGTCAGGTATGTAACCAAAGACCTTGTCAAGTGTTTTTTATTTTAAAGTTTATAGTTTTTTTTATGTGTACCTAGAGGGTTTTTTAACAAATGTATTGTTTCACCATGCAGACAAAGGAGCAACATGTCTAGCAAAGATTCTGACACTAGGGTATCGCGGAGACACACAAATAGTTGTGGAGCATGAGGTAGTAGTGGGGGGTCTCCGGGAGGTTTAGAGAAACCTCTGTGATCTTACGATGGGTGTCCTTCCTCTAATGAGGTGGAATGTACCCCTACATTTACAGAGACATATAGTAGGATTTCCCAAGAGTCTGAACTACCTACTTAGACAAGTGGCCCGCAGTAGTGTGCTACTTAGAGCACAATGTGGTGCAAGAGGATTAGGATCCTCTTGATGCTTTGTGTAGTCTGTATGATGATATTATGGGCATGAGGGCCCAAAAGTTTCCCTTCTATTTTTTATGTAACCAAACATTTTCTATTACGTAGTATATATATACAGATATCTAAGTTTTTGTGGAGCCAATGATGTTTGCAAATAATTTTTGTGTGATGTATTTATTTTACATGCGATGTGTTTTATTTGATTTATTTTCTTTATAAAAATTCACCTATGCGCGAGATAATGATCCATAATATAATTTTCTAGAAAATCCGAAGTTATGTTAATCCCTCTTGGTATGTGTCTGTATTCTATAAATTCAAACATTCTTTCAAGACGACGAACGCGTAGGTGGAGACGCAATAGGATAGTATTGCGAATGTTGTAGACTCGATTAAGCTGACAAACCACGAGTTGAGAGTTTAGGTTAATGATCATGCGAGATATACCTAGGGAGGAGGCCTCGGTTAAAAGTCCAATGGCAATGTGATATTCTGCCATGTTATTGGTTGTCGATCCTAAGAAAACACCTCTTGAACTCACTAACTCATCAAAGTGGTAAATGACCCAAGCTGCGGAAGAAATATTCTGGCTGTGTCAACTAGCGCCATCTGCAAACCCAACAAATTTAGGAAAGGAAGATGTCATCTGCACACACAACCAAAAGACAAAGTATAATTGGTTGAGATAAAAAACGTACATGCAAGAGAAAAATATACAACAAAACTAAAGTACAATAGTGTACAAAGAACGCATTCTAGATGTTCTATACATAGTAATTTTTAAGGTAAAGCCCATTCCAGGGTTCACTAGGAGAGACTCCATCATAGTCAACTAGCTCATAGGCACCTCTATGTAGTACACATTTCACAATGTAAGGACCATGCCACATAGGTTCTAACTTTCATGTCCCTAAAATATCGTGAGCTTGGTCATAAACGAGGACTAGGTCTCCTTCTGTGAAAGTACGAGGATGGACAGATTTGTTATATTGACTCTTCATTTGTTTTTGACATGTCTCGTTAATGAGAGAAAAATCGCGACGTGTCTCATCCAACCTAGTAAGATATAGGAACTGCTCTTCTTCAGCAGAAGTGTGAGGCAAGAGTTCTACTTTGAGTTTCAATGAAGGAATTTCACACTCAATCGGTAAAACTGCTTCTATGCCATATACTAACTGGAAAGGAGTGAATCTAGTAGAAGTTTTCATTGAGGTGTGGTAAGTCCAGAGAGTGGAGAAATGTTTTGTATGCCAAGATGTTTTGTTTTTTCCCACCATGTGTTGAATCATGGTTTTAAGGACTTTGTTGATAGCTTCAACTTGTTCGTTTGCTTGAGGATAGTAAGGGGATGATTTCTCATGGAGAAAACCCAAATTGGCATGTAACTCACTCATCATCTTGTTTTGAAAGTGTGACCCGTGATTAGTGACAATGGCTTGTGGAACACCAAAGCGAGTGACGATGTGGTTGAATATGAAAAGAGCTGCGATACAACCATCATTCAGAAAAGTAGGCATAGCCTCAACCCATTTTGTGAAGTAATAAATAACAATGATGACATGACCATGCCCCCGACTGAGGTAGGCTTACATTGCATAAAATAAATTCCCCATTTTTCAAAGGGGCTAATGTCAACAATAGGATGCAGCAGAGCGAGGTGGATGTGTGCCTTTTTATGAAAAACCTGGCAAGGTGGGCATTTTTTGACAGCCTCAATACAATCTTTGAAAATAGAGGGCCAAAAGTAACCGCCACGTAAAATTTTCTGAGATGTAGCCATCCTAGAAAGATGACCGCCACATGATCCAAGGTGACAGTAATTAAGGACACGTTCAACCTCTTCATGAGTTAAATAACATCGTAGGATAGTGTCAATACCGCGGTGATACAAAGTGTCACTGATGATAAGGTAGCGTCTAGAATGATGATGAATACGACGACATTCTTCACGGGAGATATCGGTCTGAAAAAGTTGGGTTTGAAGATAAAGAAGAATATCTTCATACCAAGGATCATATGTGCTAATGAGGAACACAGATTCATTGGGGACAGAATATCTAGGCTCAATATCTTCATCAACATGGGGAAGATCGCAGATAAGTTTCGCAAACACCTAGGATTTTTTAGCTTTGGACTTGGCCAACTCGAGATCGAATTCCTAAAGGATGACGATCCATTTAGAATATTTTCCCCCGAGGACTTAACGTGTCAGAATATGATATATGGGGTTTGAGTCCACGATAACCGTGGTAGTGCGTAGTAAGATGTAATGGTGAAATCACTGGACAACAATGACGACTGCAGGGCCAAATTCTCAACATGTGAATATCAGAGCTTGGGACCGGATAAACTCTTTCTTTGATAGGATATCACATGTTCATCACCGTTAGGGTCCTCTTGAAATAACACCATAGCGATAGTGGAAGTAGAGGCTGCCAAGTAAAGGATGTAGTCTTGTGCATAATTCAGAGGATGCAACAGAGGCGTATTGGTCAATGCATGCTTAAGAGAATCAAAGGATCATTGAGAAGTGTCATCCTAGATGAAAGGAGTGTCTTTATGCAACAATCACATAAATCCTTTGGTAATATCGGCATAGTTACATATAAAACGACGAAGAAAGTTTGCTTTCCCCTGCAAACTTTGTAGTTGGGTTAGATGATTGGGCGGAGGTAAAGCAAGGATAGCTTTAATCTTTAAGGGATCCACCCTAATCCCGTCTTTGGAGACAATGAAACCAAGGAGTTGACATGATTCGAAAAAAAAGAAGCACTTGTGTGGGTTCAAACGAATATAGTAGAACCGACATTGAAGAAAAATAACCCGTAGATGACCAATATGGTCTAATCGACTGGATCAATGGGCATGTAAATCATCGAGGTAAGGTTCTGCAATATGTTTGATATCATGGAAAGCATATGGCATGGCCCGCTGGAATGTAGCACCAACATTTTTGAGACCAAATGGTAGTTTCTGATAGGTGAAAGTTCCCCACGGGCAGATGAAAGTTGTCTTATGTTGATCAACGGGTAGAATGTCAATCTGGTTGTATCCTAAAAATCCATCCATGAAATAGAAAATAACACTTCGAGTGTAATTATCAATGATCTGGTCGATGAAGGGTGTGGGGAATTGTCTTTTGGACAAGCCTTATTAAGATCCCTATAATCAACGCAGACACGAATGGTTCCTTGTTTCTTAGTGACCGAAACAGTGTTAGAAACCCATTCCATCAAGGGGACAAGATGGATAAAGAAAGATTTTAATAGTTTCTTGACATCTACCTTTATGGGCATAGTTTTTTGTTTGACACACCTACCACACTTAGAGGGGGGGTGAATGAGTGTGGGGCTCTTTTTCACAAAACTTCCCTCTTGCACAAAAACTCATCAATTAGCATTCAACATTTATTCATTACCC
>JZKD02S1977595.1:1980843-2013369 GCA_000966675.3 Picea glauca | reverse complement strand
ATCAATGATCCATATTTATCAATTGGTTTCCACTTGGACATCTATCATTCTCATCAAGGGCATCATATCAATGATCCATCTTTATCAATTGGTTTCCACTTGGACATCTATCATTATCATCAAGGTCATCATATCAATGATCCATCTTTATCAATTGGTTTCCACTTGGACATCTATCATTCTCATCAAGGGCATAATATTCATTCATCAATCAATTATTACTTGACATAAATCAATCAAACCATTTGCATCAATGACGTATGATCCAACAATCTCCCAAATAATCAAACCATTGGCATCAATGAAAACATGATCCAACAAGGGGACAAGATAGATAAAGCAAGATTTTAATAGTTTCTCGACTTCTGCCTTTATGGGCGCAGTTTTCTTGGGATGAACCCAATGGAGTTTATTTCAAATAGGTTTAACATCTGGGTAAGTTTTTATTTCATGCACAACGATTGAAGAATCGATCCCTGGCATTTCCTCGTAGTATGTTCGATGTATTTTCAGCATTACATCAGATCGATATCCCTTGTTCAAAAAGGGATAAATTATTCAGCAAAAACAAGATAGGGGGAGAAACCCCAAGAGAAGAATGGCCCTTTTCCATTGATGTCAAAGGGGGAGAGATAATCACATTGATGTGATTGATGTCTATTAATGGGAGAGATTGATGTGGAGAGATAGTCACATTGACTATTGATGAAGAGCATGTCTTGTCTACATGTTGACAAGACATGCTCTTCATCAATAGTCAATGTGACTATCTCTCCACATCAATCTCTCCCATCAATAGACATCAATCATATGACATGGCCCGCTAGAATGTAGCACCAACATTTTTGAGACCAAATGGTAGTTTTCGATAGGTGAAAGTTCCCCACAAGAAGATGAAAGCTATCTTATGTTGATCAACAGGTAAAATGTCAATCAGGTTGTATCCTAAAAATCCATCCATGAAATAGAAAATAACACTTCCAACACAATTATGAATGATCTAGTCGATGAAGAGTGTGGGGAATTGTCTTTTTGACAAGCTTTATTAAGATCCCTATAATCAATGCTGACACAAATGGTTCCTTGTTTCTTAGTGACCGAAACAATGTTAGAAACCCATTCCATCAAGGGGACAAGATAGATAAAGCAAGATTTTAATATTTTCTTGACTTCTGCCTTTATGGGCACAGTTTTCTTGGGATAAACCCGACGGAGCTTCTGTCGGATAGGTTTAACATCTGGGTAAGTTTTTATTTCATGCACAACGATCGAAGAATCGATCCCTGGCATTTCCTCGTAGCTCCAAGTGAAGAAATCACATAATTATTTAAACAAAGTGGTGTAAGAAACCACTTCCTCGGGCGAGAAATTAGCACCGAGATTAATATTTTCCATGACGCCTTCCTTGATCGAAATATCAATAACGACCTTAGAAGAGATGTTTCCCAAATTCCCCTCAGAAATAGTATCCTGGGCGAGTATAGGAGATTATGGAGAATTAAAAACATTGGGGGGGGAAGATAGAGTGTATATCTTCCTGAATTTATTTGAGAGGTGGAAAAAAAGAGGAGCGATGATGGTTGTCATCCCAAGGTACTTCGTCAATGCTAAGAATCTCCATAATGGATTCATCTGAAGGAAAAATCTGGGAAATGTAGTCAAAAGCAAAAGACAAGGAGTTCAACCAAGATGGCATTGAGTAAGTGTCAGGTTCCAACAGATGTTGGTCATCTGTGGAGGGAGAGGTAGATTGTATAGCAACATATGAAGCCTCATCCAGACTAAGTGGCATAGAGTCACCTAATGAATCAAACTCTAACGGACTAGGCATGATCCAGTGATAAGATGATTCTAAAGACTGATAGGCCATAGTCAAAATCATATTGATTATGGAAATATGTTGTGTGGTAGGAGGTACCCATAAGAGTAGAATATTTCAAAATACCTACACCAACACTTTCATACATGATCTTATGATCTCCCAAGAAAGGAATATTGTTGGTGGCGGGAGTGCGAGCGTCAGGTGTACAATAATCTAACTAATCGCTAGTGACAATTTTTCCTTGATGAGGGAATTGTACACATCGAAACACCAAGGAAGTGACGAAAATCATGGCATAAAACCAACTTCTTCCTAGTAACAAGTTGTAATCAAGGGGAGCATTGACTACCTAGACATCAACAGAGATGGGTTTGCCACCCAATTGAATGGCTAAGGACTGCAAGAGTCCGTGAGGATGAAAACCTTGCCCATCGAATGCACGCAACATCGTAGGGGATTGGCTAAGTGCGAGTGATTTTAATCCTTTACAACAAGCTAAAGACATGACACAAGTGGAAGCTCCCTCATCCAAAATAGTGCGGTGAATGTGTTGGTTTTGAACAACAACATCAATTTGAAAAGCAAGTTGGTGAGAGAGTCGTGATTTGAAATTGTCTAGGTTAAACGTGAGATTGTTGGACGACTCAGGATCAATGGAACCAATGGAATCCAAGAGCATTCTACGTTGACTTGGGTAGTGTTTTATAAATTCCAGTGCAGACATAGCACACGGTTCTTGAGCCAAATCTTCAACAGTGTTGTAGTTTTTGGCGACACACGAACTAGGATTGCAAGTAGACTTACAGATGGTGCTCTTGGGAGGGTGTAATATAGAGTTGAACATAGGTTTCTCTATCTGAAGTGACCCATATGGAAGACTAACAAATGGAGGACTAACGAAGGCAGGAGATGGATCGGTAAAGAACCATTAGTGATCTTTTCTTTGTCAGGTTTAGTTGGCGTGTCGTATGTTATAGAGCGAGTGGTTAAATCAATCCCATTGAACATATAAATATGGGCACTCATCACGGCTTCATCATTAGGAGAAAGGATGATTTTAAGGAAGTAAACTTATTTTAAATTGTAGAAACCTTGGTGAATCTTACAATCCTTCATATGCCAACTATAAAATGTTTGGCGATATTTTTGTAAAAATATTCAAATTTCTAAGGATTTTATATACTTTGTATAAAATTTTGGCAAATTTTAATGTAAAATAATTTTATCCTATAGAATTTGGGCGAATCATTTTTCGAATAGAGAATCTTTTTTTGGGAAAAACCATGGAAAATTAGCCCATGAGCGAAATTTAGCCGCTAAAATCATCCATCATTAGGAGTGTCACTGGAACTGCTCCCTGTGGGGGGGGGGGTTGAGAAACCATAGATTGTTGTTGAGGAAAAGGCTATGTTAACATGACGGGATGGGAATTCCCCTTAAAAAGTTTTTCAACTTCGTCATGATGTGGATAGTCTTGAGTGTAATGATAGTCACCACAAATAAGACATGGGAATTTTGGTTTCAACTATGGTTGATTTTCAGTAGCAGGCGATGGATTTTGGGTTTTAGGTTGTTCATTATTATTATTATTATTAGGTTTAGTTTTTGTCTTCTTCTCACCTCCATATTGTTGTGAAGGGCCAGATTGAATTGCATTCACCTCATAGAATTGTTTTGGGAGGGAGGTAGAGGAGAGTGAGTTCGAACTTGGAATGGGTGCTGAAACATAGCGATTTATGGTTCCGGTCGACGGTGATGGAGATTGGGTTTTGAGGGTGCCAATAAATCCATCCACATGTGATGTGGATGAGGGTTTGGATGGATCAGTAGTGGCATGGTTAGGATTTGGAATCAACTCGTACAAAGTACCGGATTGTGAATAAACCAAATCCAAGTACTGAGCCTGGGTAATGGCTTCTTCCTCGGCGACTACACCGCCCATGGCAACGTCACGCGAAATTGGGGGTAAAAGAGATTTAGTGAACCATTCCACCAATAATTGGTCAGGAATGATCTCTTTGATCAACCTTCGCTGTCGTCTCCACTCATGAATGTGATCAAAGATATGCACAGAGTTGGTCTGACGAAGGGAGGTCAAGAGTTCAGTGACTGTCTCATAATAGATGGGTAGTTCAAAGTGCATGAGAAAGAACATGGAAATGGAGTTGAAATATTGGAAAGAACCATGTGGTAGTTCAATGTACCACTTGGCTGCTGATCCCGTAAGGGTACACTGGAATAGACATAAACATATGGAATCATCCATCAATGAGTTTGATGAAGACCATAAATGGAATGTCGTCACATGGTTATTTGGGTCTTATCTAGGTTTACCATCAAACTTTGGGATGTCGAAAGGTAATTTAGCGGGAACCACTGGCCAATAATGAAAATGCAGTATGGGATCGTTGGTCAACCAAGACAAGTCTGGGAGATCCAAAGTAGCAAGGAAGGGTAATTGTTGGTTAACCTGAGGGTGATACTAGTGTGGCATAGGGAAAACAGTAGGGCCATAAACTGGTTGAGATGGGTAATTTTTTCCAGTTGGTCCTCCTACATACAATTGTTTTTGGCCAGGATAAATAGGATTCGATGATTGTCAAGGAACAGTTATGAGTGGGGGAAAATCCAGTGGATTCTGAGGGGTATATGTCAGTTGATTTGGTTGCGGGGGATAAATAGTTTTCCCTTAAGGGGGGTAAACAATTTTTCCCTTAGGAGGATACACATTATCCCCATGGGGAGGATAAACATTAGACCCTCGGGGAGGATAAAGTTGTTGTCCTTGAGGACCCCATGTGTGATTTGGGATGCCCGGATAAGGTTGTCCAGAAGATAATATGGAAGGAAAATGATTTGAGACTCCTCCTTGTGGGTTAGGGTATTATTCCCCCCCAGCGTAGGGTTTATTAAACATGCCTTCTAAAGATACTCCCCAATATTGTGAAGGGTTTTCAGAAAAAGAAGGTTTCCCCCCTACCATAGGTGGATTAACAACCGGGGTTTGACCAGTAAAGGGAGGTTTTCCTTCGGAAGGAACATGAAAAGGCGGTTGTCCCCCTGAAGGGGTAGGCCCTCTATAGGATGGTTTTCCTCCAGGAGGGATCAGTCCACTATATGGTGGTTTCCCCCCAGTCGGGATATTTCTCGCAGTTGATTGTTTCTGTCCGGTAAGGGTCTACATTCTTTGGTGCAAAGTTGTTCCAACAAGATTCTGTGGAACATGAGGAGATGTAGAGTGAAAATGTGTAAAGGTAGGAGTAGCGGTTGAAGTTCCTTGGGTATGAGTAGAGGTGATGACTCTAGTATTAATATGGACTTGATCTAACGTAACATTAGGATCAATGACCTAGTCGATGGGGTGATAAATAGTTTGATTGGATGGTCCTATGTCAACAACATGAGTGTCACGAGGATTAAGAGGTCTTCAAATGTATTCAAAATGATCATAAAGATCATGCCCTGATGGAGTCCTCCATACAGAATGTGCAGGTGTGTGATGTGTATCTACTACAGTTGTAGGACAAATAGGAGTCCTATAGTCATCACCAAAAATTAGTTCCATGGATCCCATATATGTCTCGACAATTGGCCTCTGAGGTAAACCTAGGACCTCTTCTTCTATAACGTTACCGAATGAGTCCAATCGAAGAAAAAGTGGTTCAATAGGAGCTGTCGACACATGTCTAGTGTGAGGAGTGAGATTTTCAATTGTAACCAAATCTCTTTCCGAATTATATAACATAGGAGTAGAAACACTCCCAACGTCATCTTGATTTTCTACCTCTCCATGATAGTTGTGTTCTGGTGAGTTAGGAGGTAAGCGTTAGTAGCCTTCGTCTAGAGGCAGCACTTGCATCCTACGTGAATGGTGAAGACCTTTATCGTCTACATTCTCAATTGTGAAGAATTATTAAAACAACAACACATGCTAAAAAATCTAGGAATACCAACAAGCAAACAAACCTTCTCTCGATGTCCGTACTAGTTGGTGATGAAATCCAACATCACATGATCAAGTCAAGAAGGGGCTAGGATATGAGTGGGTGGAACAGTTATGATGGCGACCTACTTAATGGACTTATGCCTTGGTGCAAGCTTCCACACAATAATCATGGATTTACCCTCCAAGGAGATTGAGTGAGTTTGACCACCGTCTATTCTAGGTATAGTGAATAATTCCCTTCATCGTCACCTTATGTAAAGACCCTAAATATTATGGCCACTAAGGACACCAACTCATAGTCAACACCTGGGTGGGTACAGCCAATATTCTAGTCTGAACGTAAGGGCAGGATAACAAGTCTGAAATCCTTCAAGAGAACTGAGGATAGGTGGACCCGTAGAAATACAGAGGAACCTAAACGGATTCATAATTCACGAAGCACTGAGACCAAATGAAGACATTTGAACCTCAAGAAGAACCCACAATATATGATCTTACTACTATGAACAGTCAAACCATGGAGGAATAATCTTCGTAGCTCTTCCGAACGCGACCTCGTGCGTAACCCCTATGTGAGAGGGGGATCCCATAAAGATTATATGAAAATTGGATTTTCCTCTCCCTATCGCAAGATGATAATGTTTGTTTTGAATGATTTGGAGAGTTGTACTCACATCCTAATCCAAAGCGCTAATCCTAGTCTAATGTTGGTGGAGGAATATAAAAAGAAAAAGTTTCTAGATCGATTTTAATTAGCATTGATTTTTGTGGCTATTCTTTACTCACAGGTGAATGAGAGTGAAACTAATGATATTATGACTCGATTCCCAAAAATGCATAAGAAAAATGATAAGAAATATCTTCTTTAAATGAATTTCTATTTAAGGGAAGGAGAATAAATTTTCCTTTCACTATCAAAACACAAAAATGCAGAAACTTCATGCAATTGTTCTCAATCAAGAATCCAATTCAATGCTAAACTATTCATAAAATGATCCTAATATCCAAAAGCCAAATCATGATTTTTTTTTTGTTTAAATATGAATTATAATCAACTTGATTCAAATCTTCTTATGCCAACTAGATTTCATTCTTTTCAAGTTGTAAGCATTTCAGAAGAAAACATCATATAAACAAAAGGAACACTCTCATTATGATCAAATAAGAAGCAAAAACAAAACCAAATTTTCAAAAAGAAAACCAAAACTCAAACAAAAGGAATTTCTTGGAAATATAACTTCAAAGATCAAATGGATCAATACACAAATCTTTGAACCTCCTTGTAACAACTTTCATGCAACCAGATAAATGAGAAAGTATCAAAATGACTCCAGATCTCAAAGAGGAAGAGTGATTCCAAAACAAGGAAGAATGATGTCAATATCTTTTAAAAACCAAACAAAATTTCAAAAACCCATGGAAATTAAATGGTTGCAATATTTACAGAGGACACATTCTGATAGCAATAGTCATGAGTAGATCAAAAGACCAAAAATTACACCCAAAAAGGTATCCCCAATTTTTTTCAAAAGAGCAGAAAATCGATGCTCTAGTGTTAAAGGCACCAGAGCATTGCAACTCTCTGTGAAGAACTGTAGGGGAGCACTAACGCTCTGGATGTAAATCCAGGGGAGCGCTGGTGTCTGAGATTCAAATAATTTTAACCTAGAAACCAAGAAACTCTGGAAAAATTTGAAGATCAGTGTGTGTAGGATGAATTCAAAACCAACAACACATCTAAAAACCAGAAAAACACAGTGAATAGGATCTAAAGGTGAGCAAAGACTAAAATAATAACAAGGGAACAAAAACTGAAATCTTCTCTCCCTAGTGGAGTCGCCAATTTCTATTGTAGGAAAATTCCCCTGCGGACAAGTGAATTCCCTCTTGGATCTTATACCACTATGACCAAGACAGAAAAGTGATAACTTTGATCACTGACATTCCTTTAAACATAGCTAAACTATTCGATAGATAAGAGGAAGAGATTATGAGTACCTTTTTTATGACATTTGTCCTCACTTAGTGCAAGTTGAGACTTGATCCCCAAGCCTTTCAACAAGTCCTGCAATCTAATAAACCACGAAGACAAAGAATACTTCCTATTCTACTATGATTAGTTTAAAACTAGATTCATCCAAAGAGACAAGCTCATGGAAATGTACACAATCTTGAAGGAAACATGCCAAGAACATGCATTAATGAGAACAAAATAAGGTTCTTACAAAGTGTAGATGCAGATGTAGCAGCCTCAGGAAGCTCTCCTTTTCCAACCCCTTGCTCGAATGATCCAAAATCAAAATGACAATACCTTTCACTGATTATTCTCCCCCTTTCACCATGCAAGTGCCTGAGAGGCCTAACCACCTTAGATATTATTGGGATAAGTTGAGGATATTACTCCATCAATTGTGGAACTCCCCTTAGATCCATCCTTGGTATTGGATTCAAGCCAAACTGATTTGTATATTTCTCAGTTGGCTTTAGAGATAAGAGGGATTTGTCCCATGATTTTCTCAATAGCTCGATGCTCCCTCAAAGTGGGCCACAGAGCGTTGCAACACTCCCTGCTAAGAGGGAAAGGAGGGCTATCTCTCCTTGCAAGTAGGAAAGGGAGCATCGATATCCAAAAATGTTTTTTTGATGGTAATTTCTCACGGTAAAAATTTGTACTCTTCGCCAAATGATATATTTCCTTCTTTTAACTAGTCTTAGAGAGTATCTCAAGTTTTCTTATGATGTTGTTCGTGATGCAACACAAGTGAGATGACAGTACAATTTTTGTGACACTTGTGAAAAAAGTGCGACACTTGCAATAATGACAATGATACATCATCGAAGTGAGTAATTTTGATGTGTAACAATCTGTGACGAGGAAGGAGAAGTTGATACTACACAGACCAAACATACAACTTGGTGTACTTCCTTCATCTCCCTCTTGATCCTTCCATATAGCTCCTCCTGCTTCTCTCCATATCTCTGCAATATGTCCTTAAAAGCATTCTACATAACTCTATGGACCAAACTGATATTGTCTTCAATGACCGTGGCCTCCAACTGGGGCTTATTAGTGCGCCTCTTCTTCCTTGCTGAGGGTTTCTTTAGAGAAACCTTCCTCTTCTAGGGTGTGACCGTCCCAATAGGGGAATCCTCCAATGGTGTAGCTTTGTCTCCTCCTTGTTCTTCTTCTCTTTCATCTCCTCCTCTCTATCATTTTGCTTAATCTTCTCCTCCTCCTCCTGGTGAACCACACCCGTTATCTTCATAAGCGTTGTCCTCTTCATCACTCTCTATATCTTGGAATTCCTCTCGCTTCGTCTTCTTCTTCGTCCCACTAGACTATCTGTTGGCAACCAATTCAATTTTTTTTTAATTTCCCTAAAAAGCTGCCTACACCTATGTCTCTTGAACTTCAAATTTATGTCGCATCTTGCAAAGAGACGATGTTTTCATTTCAAGCAACATTTGCAAATTGGTTTTAATTTAGTTTTCACAACTGAAAGCGTGAAAACTCCTCCATTGTTATTTGAATTGTCATGATCTACTCATTGATATGCTGATTGGTACTTACCTTTGGTTTATTTTCAAAACTATGTGCATTTGCCTATTATCTCTCTGATTGCGCAACTTGACTTTTATTCAATTGACAAGGCATTGAGCATGCAAATTTATGATTTACACTTGATTATATAAGGGTCATGGTGGATTAAAGGTTTTTATATAATGTGATCCTTATGATTTTAAATCTTTTGGCTTAATTGATTTTGTCTATTGTCACCTTGTTTTGAAAAACTTTGATCAAAACATTGGATTATGTAACAAGTGCCTGAGTTTTATTTCATGTTGAGTGGAAATGTTTGGAGTTATACACATGGCGCGTTGGTCAAACTTTTGGATTTTGCAATAACATTGGTTTGAATTATTACAGGCGCATATTTAAACTATGGGTTTGATTTTACGTTGAACAATCGTGGTTTCAAACTATACATTGGCACATTGATATAATTGTCCATCGTTTAAACTTTGGGTTGGCCGAATAATGTTAATTTTGGTTATGATTGATTGAACAGGGATGGTACTGTGCCATTAATGTTTTGCATGGTGGTGAACTAACCCACCACCTTCACACGCGCATATTGATTCATTCCCCTTTGGGTGCTTGCAGCTGTTAATCCCAAACGACCTCACTCCTGTGTGTTGATTGTGTTCAATCCAAACCCTACCATGAGCCCGAGCCATGGCTCGAGTTGTGAGGGATGAACCCAATGGCTGCCAGGCATTGTTAATGTTTGATGGTGCTTATAGTGACCTTGAGGAATTCGGATGGCTCCCATTCATACGAAAGTTTGATGGTTATAACCCTAACGTGGCTCGGCAATTTGCATTAACCTTCGATGGCTGCCGAGCCAAAGTTGGGGATGTGAAATTAGAAATTGATGAGAAATTTCTCAGTCTAGCCACCGGTTTGCCTGCTGTCGGACAGAGATGGTCGAAAAATTGTGAAGTGGAGGATGTCCCGTGGACATTACTCTTTCAGTCACGAAGAGTGAGCTCTTGTGACAAGGGTTTGCCTGCAAACATGCTAAAGCAACGATGGCACGACTTGCTGATGATAACCAAGCAATTCATTACCTGCGAGGGCAGGTATGGTTTCGTTTTCCTGTATCACCTTTGGCTACTTATGGTTTTCATAGGATATGAGCTTAATATGCCTTACTACTTGCATAGGAGTCTGTTTAAAATGTCCAAAAGGTACAAACGAAACCAGGCCGATAACAGCCTATTTCATTTTGGGTTAATTAAAATGCTTGTGGTTTGTCATTTGGGGTTACGTCGGGACTATTGGAATGATTTTCTTAAACGCAATAATTTTGATGAGTCAAGCCCACCACAGGTTGACAAACCCGTGGTGAGCGAGTGCAAATCAGTACCCCCTGTCCCTTACAGTGCCCTGCTACCCAAACCTCTACCCGAGCCACCTATTGACCTACCCAATTCTATCACCGAGGATGTGGAGAATGTTAAACCCATGGCTAAAAATCCCAAGACCAAACCCATTGCCAATTCTAAAGGAAATAATAACACTCGAATAATCTCTCGCATGGCAAGAAACAAACCGAAAATTCCTGTCAACCCTGACCTTGTCATGATAAGTGAAGATTCTGACTCGGAGATTGAACGCTACCTAGCAAGCGAGTATCCCTATTCCAAAGGTCTGTGTGATAAACCCGCATATGATTTTGTGAGGAACTTACCACCTTGTTTGCTAAATGTTCCTAATTATCCCGGCATCAAAATGACCTGTGAAACCCCTGGTGACTCGTCGAAATCCCCTCCTGTTCTATCTCAACTAGCTGCTCCACCGTGTGATCAGTGTGGTGCATGGCTAGAAAGGTATTACATTGATGTGACAATGCTGATATCAAGAATTCATGCTCTGGAGGATCAGGTTGCAAAGCTCTCTAATCAAAAGGGTAAGATGCCATCCACTGATAAGAAGAAGCAAACAACAGGTTCGATTTTGTTTAAGAACGTGGAGTCGGCAACAACATTCGTCAATTCAAATTGGCGTAGCTAGATCAACCTCACTGGTATGACTTTCACCTATTTATATGACAAATTCATAAACCCTGTTTACACCATGGATTTGCTCTGTCAACACAAGCATGCACTATTGTATATAATGTTGTTTTGATAAATCAATTTTCATTATTGTTTGAGTTTGATTGGATTTGGCTTTGATTCGAGTGATCTCGAGATAGATTTGATTTGTTTTAATTTGGCTTCAATCGAATGCTCTGTTGGTAATTGAAGTTGTTAATATTTACTAAACACAGGTCGTTTCTGGTATTCCAATATTGAACACAGTCAATGGCTCGATTTGAATTTGTTGTACTCTATACGATATGGTTGGCATAATGATTAATTGTAATATTTCATGTCTATTTCGATCAATTCGAACGTCATTTTGTTAATGCATAACCAAAGTGCAAGTTGTTCGATTCACATCGTTTGACCGTGTTATTAGCCCGATCCATATTTCAACAAACATACTGTTTAAAGTTAATTTGGGAATGGAAGTGATTATGCCCAAGATTACGATTTGTTTGTATATTTGACTCGGTTATGATTCGCTCTGATTGTTACCCAGTTATGGTTATCACTATTGTTGGTGGTTATGATCGCTATTTTCGATTCTGTCTGTCGACTGTGTAACACCCAATGACCGAAGACTATGGCAAAGTTTGTGGATACTGTTATGCATATTTCATTTTGACTATAGTCTTAACTGTTTGATATTTGATTAAAACAATGTGAATTTTATGCACAGCCGTAACCAATCGATTATGATTGAGTTCGATTATAACTATATCGATTTTGGATACGATGCGATTTACTTGTAATTGCATTTGGATATGAAACATTGTGGTTATTATTTGACCCGATTTAATGGCAACTAAAAACAGAGCATTCTTATCCTGTTTCGATTGCATCCTTTTCGATTTGGTTTGATTTGAATGATAAATTTGCTTGAACCATTAGTAATTCGATTCTAATGTTTATTAAAAGAAAATTAAATTGGATTGTTTTAAAAAGATTTCATTTGATTTTTATCTGATTCTATATGCTATTTTAGACTAGCTACAGAATCAGATGATTCTGTAGCTAAGTCTGTAGAATCAATTTTTTATTATTTTATTACTGAAATATCTTCCTAATTTGATATTTGTGTTCTATTGCAGGTAAATTCGAAATTGCAATTGAGTTTATGAGCAGTTAGAGGATTTTTCCAAGATTTCACTTGCATTTCATTTCCTAGTTTAGGTGATTTTGGGGATATTTCCCAGATTATGTAAAACCTTTTGAAATTATCCACAGGGATGTTTTACCCTGTGGAGAAACTTATATATACTTATGATTTTTGTAATAATGGATATCCTCATTCGTGGGAGAACAAGGATATGGAATTCTAATGCAGACTGGAGAAGAATTGATGTTTTGTCACAACTTTAGCTTTTCAATATATCAACCTTTTGTTTCATGTTTTGTATATCACTTTGTCTATGATTTATGACTACTTTAGCTATCTAGATCATGTACAAATGATATAATTTTAATCACTGTAATCCATTATCTTGTCTCTTCCAAATATATAAAATACATAACAATTGTTAGTTCAGTTTGTGAATGATAGGTTTATCTTCTTCATTGATTGAATTATCAAATTATAAATTTCTTGCATAACAGGTTTCCCTTATTGCAGAGATTTATACATATTATAGTTGTTATGATACTTTTATGACTTGTTTGTCCTGCAAACGAACTCGAAGAGCAGCTCAACTGATCGTTTATGAGAAGCTATTGAACCAATCCGATGCGAGTTTACTTCCTCCGACCAACTTCAGAGTCATCACACACGGGACAAATTAGGAGCGCTTCCAGGTTAGCTAATCTTTTCTTCGTTGTTTTTATTAAGTAGTTTAGTTTAGATTTATGTTTAATTAGATTTATATTAGATTTTTTAATTCCAGTAAATATATTAGATTGTTTAATTTCAGTAATGTTTATTTCTTTTTCATAAAATATAAAAATCAAAAAGAGATTCCTGGCTGTCTTAGGGCAGAAAATACATGAGTTTTGCAGGTTTTAATTAAATCTGTAGATTGTTAATAATGTACATTTGTGAATAAGTAATATTGCAGCTGGTAATTAGATAGTTGATTTGAGTTATTATAGTAATTAGTAGATTGTATATAATAGTTAGAATAGTTAGATTTAGTTTTAGTTTATTTATTAGTTTGTTTTAGTTGGATTAGTATATTAGTTAGTTTTTAGTTAATTTGTTTTATTAGTTTTAGTTAGTTTAGTTTCTTTTAGTTAGTTTGTTTCTTTTATTTAGTTTAATTAGTTTTAGTTTTTTTATTTAGTTTAGTTTTAGTTTTATTTGTTTTAGTTAGTTTAGATTAGTTTCTCTTTGGTTTCTTAAAAGACCTTAGAGCGTCCAACGGAGCCATTAAACTTGTCAGGCTGGTTCATTCCAAACGACTTGGGTTATTTAGACAACCCCAGACCGGTTCCACTCTCCCAGTTGACGGACGGTCAGTTTCGCCCGTCAACACTATCCTACATACTCGACTTGGGTAACGATGGGGCTTCCTATGGTGTCCATGTCAGAGAGTTCTGCATCAGTGACAGGTACAAGAAATTCCTCTGGCCACTCCTTCATAATCTGCTCCATGTCTTCATCTATTAGCTTGCAGTATGACTGTCACTCTTCCTGATTATCATCTCGGTGCGTAGTGATGTATATGAAACATGGATCTACGTAGAACTTTTTTATTGGTCGGTACTGGTGTAGGGTGCGCGGTATCATGTGCATAAATGATTCAATGACAACCTTCAACTGTTGATAGTAAGAATGAAACACTACATTGGAATGCCACTGCTTCGTCATGTAATTGGTATACCACATGGTTGAAAACCAAGCGGCCAACGAATATGAGGGTTTGATCTTTGGGAAGGTGGCTCCTTTAGGCATTTTCCAAGCGACAAATGTGATCAAAATGATCAACTAGCTGTAGTGTAATTCATATCCTGAATCCTGGGATTGGCGACAATCTTTCTCTATCTCATTGACGAGGCAATTTTCCCAGTTCATCTACATTTCCTCCACACATTTTCATGCGAGGTCCACCACGAACCTGATGACCTCTGTGGGGCGGTTCTTCCTTACAAGTTGTCCAGCTAGGAGTTGGAAAGCGAGGTGCACTATGCCATCCTGTATAGAGGCTACCTTGTAACCTCAATTTCCTTTTTCAACTTATCCGTAAGCTTCCTTGATGCGCTGTGCCAAGGAACGGTCCAAAGCCTTCCCTAGATAAAATTGCTAAGGATCAAAACCCTTCACACTTAAGCCTATGATTCGGTGGATCAGCGCTGGATCCACAATAATCCTTTGGTTGAGCCACATGTATCCTCCATGGTAGAATGACAAGAGGATTTTAACGCAAGCGTTAACCTCTTGGTGGCGACCAAAATGCAGTATCTTCATCACATTCAGCACAATGGACTGCGCCAACCCCTTAATCCATGGTTGGGATTTGAGACAAGGCTTAATTCCATTCGACTTTATCAAGTAGAGGTGGGGCACTAGCATAGCGTATTTCTTCCTGTCTCCTATATTGAATTCATTCTTCTTCTGTAGCAGGATCTTTCCTAACTAAATCCCGACTACACGTATTCCTTTCAAAATGTACGCAGTGAATACGGCGTACTCAAAATCTCGGGGAATGTTGTCACGATTAATGACACCAACCAAAGGTGGAATGTACTCAGGTAGGATCGATGGGATCTGCTTCGCATTATCCAGATCACCTCGGTGCTTACTTCACTGCTTAGTCACATGGTTAACACGGCTATAACGACGTGGATTCGAAAGGGAAGCCTGCAATACCTAAGTCGACGATACCTCAACACCTTCAAATATCATTTTGTTGACCATTAGCTTCTTGAGGACCTCCTCGACAGACTTCTCTAATTCACTAGTTTCGCCCGACATTCTAACTTTTAAACAGACAGTTCGAGGTAGACAAACGAATAGGAGGGGTAGACAAACAAACAACGAGGTCTAGTTTCAGATAACACAGCTTGACACTTGGACAATTATTTGTTTAGATTGGTCAATCATGGGTAGAAAAAAGTGGTCCCAATGCAGCGTCCGACAATTTAAATAAGAGGGGAATCGTAACAGATTCTTCCAACAACCAGGAATGCTTCCATCAATTTGAATCTGTCCATTATGGCACAGTCTCAACGTCCAAAAGGGGTCCATCAACCCATAAATGTGTTTTCTAATCATTCTAGAGCATCACTCTAATGGTCAGGGAACCTCCAATGGTCATATAACTTCCCCAGGGATAAGTACCATTCTGTGTGGACCTGCTATTCCAGCGAGGTTCAAATCCCGAGAACCTACCTCCTATGAGGTTCTAGTCTGCGAAGTATTCCATTTTGTCTCTGTAGCTTCTTACATATTTTCCAACTTAGTTTTCTTTTTATCGAGCTTCCTTGCCTTCTTTCCTATGATTCGAGTCTCTCTAATTTTTTCTGGAATCCTCTTTCCATTCTCATTCTTAGTTTCTCCTAGCGTAGTGGCTTCACACTGCTGATGTTCCCTCAAAGGGTTTGAAGTTAATATCCCTTTTATTAACACATCTTGAGTGGACATAGATAGGTTCCTCAAGCCTTCTTGCATTCTATCAACCTTGACAACTGATAATCTTGCGTTATGTCCCTCCTGCGTTGTTACTTTTTTCTGTTGCTTCAGCTTGTCGTCTCATTCTTCTATTAGTTGGTCTATTTTCCTAGCTATGAAATCCCTTAGTTCTTTCTTTTTCGTTTCTATAGCTTCTTCCTCTGCTTTCCTTATGATATGATCCTTCTCAATCCAAGTCTTACCTAGTAAAAGTGGGAAAGGCGTGTTGTCCCCTATAAACTTAATGACTTCAAATTCCTCTTTAGTCAATGTTCCATGAACAATAATAGGTACATTAATGAATCTTCCACATAGGGTTATCATCTTTCCTTTAAACACGCCTATCATTCCCAATGAAGGTATCAAAGTAGGATTTCCCAAAATTTTCCAAGTTCCTTCTTTCATAATATTTACTTGTGTTTCTTCATCTAAGACACAATCTACGTCAAAGTCTTTTATTCTTGCACTTATCCACTATTTTACTTTCAGGATCTCTGGTAAACTGACATCTTTGCATACGTACATCATTTCTTTCAACTGTGATAACGTACTCTGTACTTTCTATGGTTCTTTATCTTTATGACTTTCTAATATTCCCTTGGTTTCTTGACTTTCTTCATAGTTTTCTTGTCTTATGTTCATCCTTTCAACTTTAGCAATCCTCCTTGGACAATCGTCAACCTCATAACCAACAATCTTACAACAAAGACAAATAGGACCCATGCCATGGCATTCCTTAGCAACTTGTCCTAGTCTTATGCAATTATAGCACACTGTCAATACTCTTTTTCTTTTAAATGTTCCCCAACCTCTTCTGTACTGTGCACTAGGATCATAGTGTTGGACCTGCAATCTGCATAATTTTTTTCTAGGTTCCTACATCCACTTATTAGTCCAAAAACTCTTTCTATGCATAGGAATAACATATCTTTATTCATGTTCATTAAATTTACTCAAATCAACTCTTTCTTTCAATTACGCCCTAGCCTTCAGACTAGGACATAAGCTATTAAACATACTTAAATGCATGCTATTGAAAGAAAAATTTTCACTTATCTTTCTCTTGTCAGAGCAAAACACTGTACCTCTTTTGAGATCTTACCTCTTTTCTTCAGATCAGATTTCTTTCTTAGCACAAAGCTTCGCAAGTCAAGTAGAGTATTGTGCATTTCAGCAACAGATCTATGCACAAACATTCCATTTTTCTTTACTTTAGTTCTCAGTAATCATAGTTTCAGGTCTCGACAACAGAACCATTTGTTGGCACAGGGGTAGACCTAGGGTTCAACTCTTAACAACGCACCAAAAAAACCTCGACTACCGGCCCTTTTCGCAACACCTGTGAAACAGGTGAAGTCTCACCTGAGGTAGAAGTAGGGGGGATACAGTACGCAGGTGTCTGTAACCAAGATGGGACACAGATTTGTGATAATAACACTTCACAGGGTATTTTGTTAACACTTAGGAAGCAACATACATTAGTTCATTAACCTTATTAACATCGTAGAACATACCCAAGGATAGATATAGCACAGTAACAACAAAGATTATGTACCTAAAACACTTAGCACTTATCACTTTGAATCATATCTAGCATTCTAACATAAGCAATTCCTTTGAGAAAAAAATACATATTCATTACACATCTAATCTAAGCACTAAGCAACATATAGCTGATATAACATTGCAAAAAGAAAACCATAAGACACCAGATATACATGGTTCATCCCAGTGTGGGGTTACGTCCACCAATTGCTTCGCCTCTTTATTATTCGTCAATCTCTTACATTTAGTTACTCCTGTGCACTAAGCCATAGAGTTGGGCTTCACACCAGACATGAGATCTATGCACTGAGCACCAGATCCTCCTTCAAAAACTATATCAAGGCATAGAGCCAACTCTCTATAAATCACAAAGCCTTAACACATAGACATTCTCTTGCACAAAGCCATTCAACTGCTTGCACTTAGCTCCCAGAAAATTTCTACTTCTACCATACATTCTTATTTTATTTATACTTTTACAAACCCTTACAATAGGGCCAAACATTGGAAAACCCCATGGGTCGACATCCCATAACCCATTACAAAAACCCTAAATAACCCCTTACTGGGTCCACATAGCCCACAAAATAATTAAGATCCGTGATCTCAACTCTACATGGGTGCTCCTTCCTCGACCAATGTGTCGAAGTCCAAAAGTGGGCCAACTTGAACCAAGGTTTCCTCAAAACGTGGTCAAGAGCCAACACAACACAACAAAAATAGAAGGTCTAGCCATGGTGTATGCATTGTAGAAATTCAGACACTACTTCTTGGGAAAACAATTTAAAATGTTTACAGATCATTTTTCCCTCAAATATCTAGTCAACAAGCCAGTGTTGAGGGGGAGGATCTATAGATGGCTATTCTTCTTCTAGGAATTTTACTTTGAAGTAATAGTTAAACTAAAGAAACTTAATGTAGGAGCAAATCAATTATCAAGGATAACCAATGGATAATAACCTACTAACTTACAAGACAACTTCCCTGATCCGAAGTTATTTTCAGTTCATATAGTTGGCGATTACTTTGTTTATATCATTGAATTATTGAGACCATGAGTTGCGCTAAAGGATGTTAGTACCATGCAGAAGAAAAATATGGTAGTTAGAGTTGCAAACTATCAACTAATTGTAGGTCATTTATACAAGCTGGGCACATATAACATTTTGAAAAGGTGTGTGATGGATCATGAATGACCCATAGTTATAACAAAATCTCATGAAGGTATAGCTGGAAGACACTATGAAGGAAAGGATACCGCACAAAAATTATTCGCACAGGTTTATGGTGGCCAACAATTCATAAGGATGTAAAAGAGTATTTCAAGAACTGTGATGTCTGTCAGAGAGTTGGAAAACCCAACAGGAGGGATGAGATTCCCCTAAGACCCCAAGTAACTCTTTAGGTATTTGACAAGTTGGGAATTGATTTTTTTGGACCTATTAATCAACCAACAAGAAGTACAGGAGAAAGATACATCATTACTCCGACAAAATATTTAACACGATGGGTAGAAGCAACACCAGTTAAGGATTGCGGGACATAGACAACAATGGGAGATTTAGATGTCCCATGATTTTGATCAGTGACCAAGGAACCCATTTTATTAATAGTACCATCCATGATATGACTGAGGAGTTTGAATTCTATCACCATAAGAGTACACCATATCATCCCCAGGAAAATGGGACAGTAGAATATTTCAACAAGATTTTGGAGAATGCCTTGACAATGATTTGTAATGTGAACATAGATGATTGGGATTTTAAAATACCAACAATATTATGGGAATACAAGAATACATGAAATAATTTGACATGAAAGACACCATTCAGATTGGTGTATGGACAAGAAGAAGTGGTGCCATTAGAATTGTTGGTACCTAGTCTGTGAGTTGAAGCAATTACAAATATTATAGAAAGAGGTGTAGTACAAGAAATGTTAAGTCAAATTTTGGAACTGAAGAAGGTATGATTCTGGAAGGATTCCAACAAGAACTATAGAAAGAAAGGGGAAAATCCCAGCTTGACAGACAAATAAAGAAGAAGAGATTTAAGGAGGGAGATCTACTTCTCCTCTATGACATACAATATTTCCAACATCCCGGTAAGCTCAGAATGCATTGGCTAGGGCCATATGATGTGAAGAATGTCACAGATGGAGGATATATGAAGCTAAAGGACTTGACAAGAACATAAATGCAAGGAATGGTGAATGGTAGTTGACTGAAATTGTATAGGGACAATAGACATTCTAACTCTCAATAGTTGTAGTGCAACAAGTAGACTTGTACATATTGTAAATAGTAGGAGATAAAAGAAGAAAAAGGAATATAAAAACAAAATAAAATGAAGAAAAATAAAAAAATACGTAATTAGGAGGAACAATTGATTCAGGAATGATATCCCACAACAACTGGTGCGAGATAATTTGGAAGACTATGCGTAGGAAAATTGGACACTGCACAAATGACTAAAAAAAGTGAAAAATAGGACAAAATATTAATGATCGAGTCTATAAAAAGGGAAAATCATAGGAAAGTTCGACACTTAGATATTTTCTAGGGAATAGAGATATGAAGAGAGAAACTTGGGAGAAATCATGTTAGGAATACAACAATTGACCGCTAAGCATATAGTATGACACCCTCGAAGGTTGGTGGCCCAGGGCGATATGTTAGGGTTACTTGACATTTCAGAAGAAGGAATGAAAGAATGACAAAGTACAAGGATGTTGTATACATGGAATACGTCACAAACTTGATGATAGAGTGAATCAACCCAACCAAGGTAGAGGAAGAAACATCAACAACTGCATAAGTAGAAATGGGTCAGAGCTCAAAAAACCCCAGTGGCAACACAAACCCTAACCTAGAAAAACCTATAGAACCTGAGGGAATGAAGGGACAACAACAGGGACATGTCACAAAGGAGTTTTTGGTTGAGGATATTACAAGCCAACCATTGGCCAGAAAAGGAAGGTGCTAGACACATCAAAGATCACACTATCTTACATCCCTGATGTCGTGGTCATAGTGGAAGATATGATGGGGAAGGTGTTGAAGCTGAGCTATGTCGACCATGATGTTAAAGATGTGGAAAAGTTTCTAGACCTTGCACAAGATACTTATTTGTAGGGAAAGGTGGATATGGGACCCCTAGTAAAACCCATGTTGGAGCCCATGCAGTGGATCATAGTGCTATATAATTTGGGTATCATGAACCTATTGTATATATCGCATTTCGGGCACGGTAAAAATGTGGGACTGCGTGTGAAAAAATTATTGGCGAGGGTACATGGAGGTATCATGTGGATGGATAGGTCAGTACCCATTGATGGTGATTTGATTACTAAGATCATAGGGCTTCCCACTAGTGGTGTACAACCCAAAGGTTACCTGGAGAATAAAGCACGAGAAAACAAAATTGCAAAGGAAGTGAAAGCATAGTTTGGAACAAATAGGGGGAACTAGGGTATAGTCATAAAATACATAAACAAATCTATGATGAGGTTCTCCAGCATGATAATGGCTTGTAAATTGTTGAGGAAGTGCAGAAAGGAGAAGGCCCCAATAGGAGTTATAGCAGTAGTTGCGCAGTGCGCAAAATGAGTGTTGTTTAGTTGGGTGCCATACTTGTTAAATGAGTTTTTGATTGACTACAGGGATGTGTAGGATAATGGAATTGAGTTGCATTATTCCTGGCTCCTCATACTCATATATTTGGTAGGCTGGAAAGAACCAAAGTTATCATATTTTGTAGACATGAAGGGGAATTTCTATGCAATGAGATATGAAACCCTTTGGCAAACTAAGGACAATAAGAATCAACAAGAAAACAACACAGTGTTTTCCATGTTTCTGGAAGAAATGAAAAAAAAAAACAACAAATGTGTGGAGAATTCCTATTGAGGTGGTCCAAGAGAATGAATGGATTTCCATTTTTAAGGCATCCAAACATCACATGTGGATCTAGGCCACAAGGGACTCGAAGAAGAATTGGTTGGAAATGAGATAGTGTGCATCAAGGGAAGAGGTGGAATGGATTGTAAAACATTGGCCCACATAGTGGAAGTTGAAAACAACAAAGAAAGGATCCAAATAAAAGGATCGGGCAGAGGTAGGGCCCTCAAAGAAAGAAGATAGCCTAGTAGACCACACAAGGAAAGAGCATGCTCAAGCTTCAGGAAGCAACGCAACAATGAAAAATCCTAGGAAGGAAGAAACAATGTCAAGGGTAGAAGTAAAGGGTGATGACAAGAATGGAGAAACCTCTCAGCCAAAGGAGGAGGATGCAAAGAAGAATAATATTGAGGCACAAAACTCACAAAAGAAGAGAATTGGAACACATGAGGAGGAAACATGAAATAAAATGAAATATCATAAGAAGCCTCCACTAATCATAATTATAGAGGAAGATGCTGAGTTAGTGGCATACAAAGTCCAAGATAGAGGAGAAGATGTAGTACGCACAATAGAGGCACAAAGGGAGGATATCATGGCTAATCTATTGGAATTTCATGATACTCTACAAAGGCTGCAGATTCCTACAATGCAACAATTTATAGCACAAAAAACATAGAAGACGCAACAAGCACCTGTGCAAAAGGAACAAAAAGAAATAGTTCAAACAATGGTGAAGGGCAGTGACACCTTCAATTTTACAAAACATATGCTAAGAATTGATGAAGATATAACATAGAATTTATTTAGAGACATAAAACAACTTGAGATGGTTATGTTGAAAATACCTACCCAGGAACTATATGGATTACAAGCAAGTGTGATGCAAGAAGTACAATCTAGAGCTCTAATAGATGCTACTAACTTCAAAATTGGCAGGGAGGTTACAAAAGTGTTACAAATTACTTGTGATCAGTTGACCATGGAGAAGGAGGATTAGAACAAAAGCGTAGAAAAATTAAAAAATGGATTGACAAAAGTCTGTAACAACATACCATACTGCGCGTAGGAGCCGAAAGTCACACCAGAAGGAAAGTTTCATAGAATTGCATAGATCATGAAGAAATAAAAACATGAGATCACAAATCTAATGGAAAAATTGACTCCTACTACACCCCCAGAATGTATAGATCAAAGAAAACAAGAGGCTAATGCGCACATCGACATTATTATGTAGGAAGCTAAGGCAGTGGAAGAATTATATGACAGGACTGCTTAAATGTGGACCAACATGGGAGAAGACAGGAAAATACAACAACTAGACCAGAAGAAAAAGAAGCTAATTCCAGACATTCAGGACTTAAAGTAGTAGCAGAAGGCAATGACCATCCTAGAGAGGATAAGGAGTGCGTAGGATATGAAGAACCTGTAGGCAGAGTTGAAGGTTGCACATACTGACAAGAAAGTAAGATAGGCTCAACTTGAGCCATTACAACATGAAGTAGAGGGGATGATAGAAAAACTACAAGAATAAAAGGGGAAAATAGAGAAAATACATGTAGAATGCAGATAAGTGTTGGTAGAGAAAATTACGACGTAGAGTGTGGAAAATATGGCAGAGTAGAGCACACAAGTTAAAGAGAAAATCTCCCAATTGGCAAAGGTGTTCCATGAGTTGTAGCTAGAAATCCAAAATGTAAACTAAGGATGCATGGCCCTGGATGAGCCACATGTTAGTGTTGGGGGCCTATTGGCACAAGCCTATTTTGGGAGAGAAAATCCTATTTTTGAGTGTACGCCATAGTGGAGGAAAAGTAGCATATGGAAGATGGAGGAAAAGGAACATGCCAAAGAACGAGGAAAAGCAGCGTGGTGCACATGCTGACAAACCTAGCCATGTTAGGGTTAGGGTTTTTGATATGAATTGAATGGCGATGACACAATAGAATAGTATAAATAAATGCCTAGGAGGTCTAGTAGAGGTTGGTCAAGGAGATAATAGTTTGGTATGACTAAGCTAGTGAGCAAGTTTTTGAGGGCTAGGTCATAGGATGTGGAGCCCGGTGTGGTCTAGTCCACCTCATAGATGAAAATTATCCTACTTTTTTATTGTAAGCATGAATAATGTAATGCACACAGCGTAGATTTTGCAAAATGATGAATAAAGGAGAAGAAGAGACATATCTTTGTGGACGTAGCCCCAGGGGGGGTGAACCACGGTAAACCTATTGTGTTAATGTGTATGAATGGGTGTTTTCTTGTTTATCCTATTTATTGGTTAAAGAATGGATATTTATCCTATATTATGACAACATGCATGCATATTTTCTTTGATGAATGAATACTAGGTTTAAATGAATGAACAATAAATGTGATGCATGAGGAAAAGGAACAGATCACATCCCCAATCCCTTCCCTGACTATAGACATCTGATTCTTTCATTCCCCCATAACCTATCTCGGGTGAGATTGCACTGTACACTCAGTTCACAACATTTACTTATGGTTTATGATGTCAGAACATCATCAACAAATCCACATGGGATGACAACACAATGCCTAGCACACCTTTTGAGTAAAATTTTGAATTTTGAAAGATGGCGTATCTCGAAGATCTTCTGAGTCAATAATGAATCAAATACATTTTAATGGTGAGAGGTTGAATGATCGTGTCAAACCAGAAGAGATCATATCATCCTTTAGTTATTTGATTTCTGTGTGGATCTAAATATTCTCCTTCAATTTTCTGTCACAGAGGTTTATTGTAATAGGACTAAGTAGCTGTAATCTTTTATTTCGATCAGGTAGGTATTTGGAGGGAGCCCTAGAGGACCTCTTTCATAAGTAGATACATCATATGCCTGAATATGGATGCTTCATCTTAGGAGGAGATAGTTGTTACTGAATGTAAGTTGTTTTCAGATCTGTAGCCATTTTACATTTGAATGAATATAATAGAGGGATATTGACCTGATGCATGGTGTTGCTATTATTTACAGTTCCCCTATTATTTTCTGTTTTCATGAATGAATGAGTTATGTTGTTGAGCATATGATACTGTGAAGTATTGGAATAAGTTTCAAATCGTTTCTCTTCATTGAGTTCATGAAAAGTGTTCATATAGTCCACAAGGAGTGCATTGATGGAGTCTATTTCAACTTAGAAGCTCAGAAGAGATAGCGCGAAACTTCCATTTGCAAGGAGTGCAGAGGGACTGCTGCAAGGTGTTCTCAATCACCCACAAGAAGATAAGTCTTGTGTAAGAATCTATTGCAAGGAGTGCATAGAATGGAAGTTCAACCAAGTGTCGGAGTAACCCTCTAAGGAGTTAAAGGGTTCGAGAAATAAACCTCAAGAGAGATAGCAGGATAAATATTCAAAGGGAGTGAAGCTCTGAAGGTTTCATGAGTTATTAGTCAAGATATGTCCAGGAGGGAGCAGGTTCATTCCAGATCATTGGATTTGGGAAAAGCGCATGAGTTTTAAGTCTTTGTGTGCACACCAGAGAGAGAATTCACTGAAGTCCCAAAAGAGGTTAGGGACTGTTCATCATCTAGATAGACAGGTGGCAGCAGATCAGAGGGTTCATGAGAAAGAGCTCCAAAATATCTGTGTGGAGAAGAAGCTAAAATTGTCGAAGCTCTGAAGAGTAGAGTAGATCCTGATCGTTGATCGCCAGGAGGGATGTGGCAATGAATCAGAGAGTCTGGGGTTATATCCATCTGGAAGAATTGGGGCGAGTATGAGACAAGAACTCCCGAAGAGGCGGGAGCTGAAATATATCATGGTTGTTGATTGCCAGGGGACATGTGGCACCAGAACGTGGCATCCAGAAGGTAAGAAATTCAGGAGAGAGTGAGTGCAGAAGGGTGAAGGACTCCCAAAGGTCTGAGAGTTGAGGTAAATCTGGACTATCCATCATCTAGGTTGACAGGTGACGGAATATCTGAGAGTTCATGGGAACAAAATTTGGAATATTTGCGTGGATAAAAGTGCAATCTTTATGAAGTCATGAAGGGCAAAGAATATCTGGGTAGTTGGATCCAAAAGGACATGTGGTGGATATCTGTGTGTTTTAGAGGATAAGTACTTTGGAATAAATTGGGTGCAGTTTTGTGAGAACGCCCGAAGGCTAGAGTCCCGAAGAGATATTGGTCATCCATTTGAGAATGGATATTACCTCCATTAGTTGAATGCTCTGGAAGTTTAAGGTGTTGGAATGGGAAGAATTACCGAAGCCCAAACTCTTGGAGTCATCGTGAACCGTTGATTTGAGTAGGGTTTATGGACCTTCGATCCCATTGTGGATTCGACGCTCCGTCATTTTAGAACTCTGGGGATTTATGGAGAAGTGTTTCTAGATTTTTTCGAAGAAGAAATTCCGAATCTCTTTAGGAGGTTTAGCCCAGGTCATATCCCATGGTAATATTAGAGAGGGGATTAGAAAAGGGAGGCGAGCGCCTATTATTTAAAGTTTTAAAGGGGAACAGGTGCTCAGCAGGAGGCCGCAGGTTTAATGAAGCCTATGCCTTAAGGATATAAGGGGCCCTTGTTAAATTGATTTGTGGGTCTATTGAAGGCCCAAAGAGGTGATTTGGCTCAAGAATTATAATATCCTTGACTGGGAGGTCGCACAGCCCCAAGGGACAGTAGGGGGGTCTGCATCAAGTGGTGTCAGAGCGAACTAAAGAACTCAAAGTTGTACTCTGGGAGTGAGAAAAGGTCAGCACAATGTCACCAAGGAGATGTGAGGAGACACCTATACCTAATCGCGTTGTAGAATGAGAAGTGAGGGAACTTAGTGCCAGGATGGAGGCGATGGAAGCAACACAGAGGAGAACACCTAACACTGGAGACAATAGTGAGGAAGAAAGTGAAGAGACAGAGGTTGAAGAAGCTGTAGGGGGGTATGTTTCCAAAGAACACTTACTGAAAGCTATTGCGAAGTTGGGAGCTAGAGCAAAGATAAACATCCCAATGTATGAAGGCAATTTGGATGCTGAAGAGATTCTAGACTGGATAAGGTCCATGGACAAGTATTTTGATTATGAATATGTCGATGAGGAGAAGAAGGTGAAACATGCTATCACCAGATTGAAAGGACATGCATCACTATGGTGGGATGAACTGAAAGATGATAGATGAAGCAAAGGTAAGAAAAATATTAAGAGTTGGGATAGAATGGTAGCCAAGATGAAGGCTAATTTCATGCCCAAGGATTATCAAATAAATCTATTCAGGAGGATGCAGAACCTGAGATAAAAAGGAATGAAAGTGAAAGAGTACACATGTTGGTTATCTGTTACTTACTCTTCTTTATTGACCATCTGAGTTATTGACCCAGGGTTCATGTCCTTCGGGTTTCCAACAAATCCTCTAAAACTATTGGCCCTCTAGGTAAACTAGAAGGCAACACAGTACACAGAATGCACTGTGCAGTCTCACCCTATATAGCTTTAAATGGGTGGTTGTAAGGCTCAAGTGTTTACAACATAGTATTGAGTATGAGATACGGGTTTATTATTCAAAGCCATACACTATGAATTGTGAATTCAATCTATTGTTATTCATGGTCACGCATTGGTCTACCACAGTTTATTTCCTGAGAAACACAATCGTATTTCATAACAATATATTAATTGATTCATTAAGCGTACAAATTAACTGCTGAAGAAAAATAAAGACATACATGCATTCATCACATTACATAGATATTACCATGGTTCATCTTCTCCTGGGCTATGTCCACAAATATTTGTCTCTTGGCTCTTTTATTATGGTAGTTCTGCATCTCCAGCGTTGCGTGCTTACACTTCTCCTTAGATGGGTAAGATCTATATCAGGCGAACTAGATCGCACTAGGCTCCTCAGCCTACGATATATTCCTCAGATCCTCCTCCTATCCTCTTTTATTATCTCAACAACTTACAAAATAGTTCATCACAATATTACATATCACATCGACTTGTACATATTGGGCATGAACAATATATAGACAAACTAATAATAGATGAGCCTTACACAACAAAAACTGGAACCCTCTATTATACCTACATATCTATATTATATATATTGGGATGTTCATCCATTTAAAATGTTATTGACCCAATGTTCATGTCTTTCAGTTTTCCAACAAATCCTCTAAAACTATCGGCCCTCCTGGTAAACCAGAAGGCAACATAGTACACAAAATGCACTGGGTAGTCTCACCCGAGATAGCTTTAAATGGGTGGCTGTAAGACTCATGTGTTTACAACCTAGGATTGAGTATGAGATATGGGTTTATTATTCATATCCATGCACTACGAATTGTGATTGCAATCTATTTTTATTCACAGTCACACACTGATCTACCATAGTTTATTTCCCGGGCAACACAATCGTATTTCATAAGAATATATTAACTCATTCCTTAAGCATATAAATTAACTGCTAAAGAAAAGTAAAGACATACATGCATTCATCACATTACAAATATATTACCATGTTTCACCCCCTCCTAGGATACATCCACAAATATTTGGCTCTTGTCTCTTTTATTATGGTAGTTCTGCATCTCCAACGCCGCACACTTACACTTCTCCTCAGATGGGTAAGATCTATATGAGGCGAACTAGATCACACCAGGATCCTCATCCTGCAATCTAATCCTCAGATATTCCTCCTCTCCTTTGTTATTATCTCAAAAACTTACAAAATAGTTCATCACAATATTACATATCACATTGACTCATACATATTCGGCATGAACAATACAGAGACAAACTAATAAAAAACCAGCCTTACACAACAAAAATTGGAACCCTCTATTATACCTACGTATCTATATTTATATCTATCGAGCTCTTCAGCCGTTTACAATGTATTAAAAAACCCCTAACCTTACCGATGTTAGGTATTCATCCCATGCACACATGTTGTTCTTCCTCCCAACTGTCGCTTCCCTTGTGAACGCTTTCTTGCATGCGCGCATGCTGTGTTTCCCTCCAGCTATCGCTTCCCTTGTGCACGCTTTATTGAATGTGCGCATGCTATGTTTCCCTCCAGTTGTTACTTAAGTTTCTACATGCTTTCTTTCCCCATGATTATCCTGCTTGATATCTATACTTCCCTGAATTTCTTGAGGAACTGCCCCATCTCTACCAGTTATTTTTGCAGTTTATCCCTGTGACGTGCTGCATGATCGAAGTCCTCTGCTAGAAAATCTTGGACCATTATAGTGATCATTTCCCCATCATACTCCATGATCATATAGTTTATTGATGTTCGTTGCACCTTTTATTTCTTGCATGTTCCTCCTGTCTCTTAGTTCCCCTTGATTCTTGTGTATTGGGATTTGGGGCGGTCTCCTACGCTCCCACAACCTGTTTCTGTTGTTCATTGGATGCCTGTGTAGTCTCTTTCTTCCCTTTCTGGGTTCCTCTCTTATTTGACCCTTCGTCTTCCTGAGTTGGTTTTCCTTGGCTTGTTCTTGGTTTCTTGGGAACTTGGATTTCCGGGGGCTGCATTTTCGCCTACTCTGCCTCTCCTTCTGTTGTTCATTCTGGGACTTCCCGAGTAATGGCTAGGATTTTCCATTCATCGGGCCATTCATTGATGACCATGTAAATATCTCCCTCTCTGATGCAGTAGCGCATATTTAGCCATTGTTTATCTGTATCCTACCTTGGTTGTATCCACATTGTTTTTCGTGTGGCTTGGAAGTTGGCGATGTCCGCATATTGCGCGACAGCCTCTAGTGTTATTATCCATGATCGTCTGATATCTTCCTGTATGTCATGTAGGTATGATTCGAATATGATTCCATTCTCCCTCTTATTCCTGGACTACAACCTAGATATCAGTAATAGGTATCTAGCTCCTGCTGGCTATGGTCTGGTACAAAAAATTACATACCTTGGTTCCTGCCATCCCATGAAGGATATTAAGGTGATGAGCCATGAGTAATGGAAATCTGTGCCTAGGTCCTACACATCCTTGTAGTCCTCTTGAAATAAGTTCAATAAATATGGAATCCATCTCATTTAGGTGACTTCGACGCGCTGAGCTGCAACTGCAATGACTCCTGCTGGTACTTCGTCTTTGCATCATTTTCTTAGCAATTTGCAAGCTAAGATATTTTCCAACCATATGTCCCCTCCATGTGTGACTGCTAATAGTTGCTTGATGTAGGCTGTCACGTATTGGCCTCTGCCAAAATGTGGTAGGGTCAACATACCTAATATTCCTATTTTATCTAGCCCAGTTTCCCACTAGTATGGCTGGGTAATCTCTTCTCCTAGCCAGGTTGTGCCTATGGTCTCTATAAAGACCCTCCGTGCAAGTTTTAGGAACTTGGTTGTTAGGACCACACAATGTAACTTTTTCCCATACTTTTTTCCACCATTACACTCTTGTTCACTCACATTTAAACTCATATTATCACTTTATCCTATCTTTCTAAAGGTATACAACATCTCTTCTCTTTACTATACGTTTAATCTGTTTTGCATATAATTTTACATCACTCTCGTACTTAACCATTGATTAGAAATGTATAAGTGCTGAAACAGTTTGAACTGCATATTAGCATTGAGGCCTGTTGTTGAAACAACAACTCAGAAGCTGTTACACAGTCCATGGTCGACAATGCTGAAACTTAGAAGCTGTTACACAGTCTGTGGTTGACGATGCTGAAACACAGAAGAAGCTATTACACAGTCCATGGTTGACGATGCTGAAACACAGAAGAAGTCGTTACACAGTCCATGGTCAACGATGCTGAAACATAGATGAAGTTTTTACACAGTCCGTGGTCGATGATGCTGAAACACAGAAGTTGTTACACAGTCCATGGTCAACGATGTTGAACAACAACTCACACAGATTGACTACACAGTCAGAATGCAAATCCCATGGCTGAAACAGCCCGCGATTTGCGATGCCGGAACAACATACAAAAAAAGAAACAAGAAACAAATAAAGAGCTGTTACTCCATCCGTAACAACAACACCTCACTCAACACTCGTAATAGCATTCTGTTGCAGAAGACTAGGAGACCCTATTCCAGTTTAGAAAGTCGATCTGACTAAGAATAGGACCCAGATATACACCTGTAATTTGTTGATCAATTGCATCGAAGGGATTTTACTCTTTAAATAAGAGGAAATCAGCATTCGAGGGATCAGAGTTTTTGTACTAAGAAGGGTTTACAGAGAAGGACGTACTTCATTTCAGATTGTAATATGATACATTGATAGATGAATAAAATACTATTCTGAGCATTTATCTCTAGCCTTTTCATTTTAGGGGAATGTTGTGAGAAGGGAGGGCCCACCTTCTTCACAAGATTCACCCGTTAGTTTTATAATGTGTTAGTGTGATCTCTGTTTATTCCTTCATTAATTTCTGTTTTGTTGAAACACTACTTTAATGAAATCTGCTTTGTTGAAACACTACTGAACTCTGTCTTGCCAAAAACTCTGCTTTACCGAACGTTACATTGTTTTCATGTGGTTCATGTTTGGGTAACTGTTAATCATTTTAGTTAGCAATCCTGTGTGATGAATTTATGAAATCTTGGTAATCAGAGACTGGTGCTGAAGGTTCCTGCTTGGGAAGGAATTAGGGTCCTGTTCTCTGTTAGGAATAGTTGGCCTTCAATTATTTTCATGAGTGTGCTAATCAGAGACTGGTGTTGAAGGTTCCTGCTTTGGAAGGAATTAGGGTCCTGTTCTCTATTAGAAATAGTTGGCCTTCAATTATTTTCATGAGTGTGCTAATCAGAGACTGGTGCTGAAGGTTCCTACTTGGGAAGGAATTAGGGTCCTATTCTCTGTTAGAAATAGTTAGCCTTCAATTATTTTCATGAAAGTGTGTTAATCAGAAACAAGGTGCTGAAGTTTCCTACTTGGGAAATAGGGTCTTGTTCTCTGTTAGGAGATAGATAGCCTTCAGTATGCATGTCAATTATTTTAGTTAAGTAATGAGTTCATGAAGTATTATGTTCGGAAACAGGTGCTGAAGATTCCTGCTTTGGGAATAGGGTCATGTTCTCTGGTTATAGAATAGTTGGTATTTCCTGTTGCAGTATCTTGTTGTTATTTTAATGTAATCCAGGATTCTTCAATTTAATCATCTCTTTAAGCTCTGCAATAAGTAGGTTGCTTTCCTGTAATTCAAGTCAGAACTTCAGTTTATTCAAGGCAAGTGTAATTAATATAGTTTTTACTACAACTCTAGGTTGCTTTTGAGATTGAGCATATATAGTGTGTGATTACCTTTGAAATAAACAGACTTCCTTGGGTTGACAATTTATGTAGCACTTGATTGTTTAGATTAAATAAGCAATTATAGTGACCAACATTTTGGCGTCATTGTCGGGGAAGGTAGTTATAGATTTCAAAAGAACTTATGATTTTTCAGATACAAGGATTGCATGAGAGGACGCAGAGACCCCAAAGACACTGACCCTACAGGTGGTAGGGGAAGAGGAAAAGGAGGAAGAAAAACTTATATTGACGAAATTATATCAAAGTCTGAATCTGCTGCTCAACGACCAAACCTTCGGAAAAAAAAACACTGAACATAAACCCTAATCTGACAGATGCTGAAACACTAAACATAAACCCTAATATGATAGATGCTGAAACACAACAATTAATGAAGTTACTTATGGAAAATAAAGAAGCATTTGCATGGGATTATACAGATATGAAAGGAATCTCTCCCGAATTATGTACTCATCGAATATATATTAAGGAATATTGTCGACCAATCTACCAATCTCAACGACGAATGAACCCTAATTTAAGAGAAATCCTCAAAGAAGAAATTAAAAAATTGCTCAATGCAGGGTTTATATATCCTATATCAGATAGTGAATGGGTGTCCCCGTTGGTAATAGTTCCTAAGAAAAATGGGAAATGGAGAGTATGTGTGGAATATAGAGCCTTAAATAAGGCTACTCAAAAATATCACTTTCCATTACCATTCATTGATCAGGTGTTAGATAATTTGTCAGGGAAGAAATTTTTCTCATTTTTAGATGGTTTCAGTGGGTATAACCAGATCAAAA
>JZKD02S1977595.1:1956831-1974498 GCA_000966675.3 Picea glauca | reverse complement strand
CCTTCTTCACAAGATTCACCCATTAGTTTTATAGTGTGTTAATGTGATCTCTATTTATGCCTTGATTAATTTTTGTTTTGCTGAAACACTACTTTAGTGAACTCTGCTTTGCTGAAACACTACTGAACTATGTCTTGCCGAAAACTCTGCTTTATTGAACGTTACATTGTTTTCATGTGGTTCATGTTTGGGTAACTGTTAATCATTTTAGTTAGCAATCCTGTGTGATGAATTTATGAAAGCTTGGTAATCAGAGACTGGTGCTAAAGGTTCCTACTTGGGAAGGAATTAGGGTCCTGTTCTCTGTTAGGAATAATTGGCCTTCAATTATTTTCATGAGTGTGCTAATCAGAGACTGGTGCTGAAGGTTCCTGCTTGGGAAGGAATTAGGGTCCTGTTCTCTGTTAGAAATAGTTGGCCTTCAATTATTTTCATGAGTGTGCTAATCAAAGACTGGTGCTGAAGGTTCCTGCTTGGGAAGGAATTAGGGTACTATTCTCTGTTAGAAATAGTTAGCCTTCAATTATTTTCATGAAAGTGTGTTAATCAGAAACAAGGTGCTGAAGTTTCCTGCTTGGGAAATAGGGTCATGTTCTCTGTTAGGAGATAGATAACCTTCAGTATGATGTCAATTATTTTAGTTAAGCAATGAGTTCATGAAGTATGATGTTTGGAAACAGGTGCTGAAGATTCCTGCTATGGGAATAGGGTCCTGTTCTCTAGTTACAAAATAGTTGGTCTTTCCTGTTGCAGTATCTTGTTATTATTTTAATGTAATCCAGGATTCTTCAATTTAATCATCTCTTTAAGCTCTACAATAAGTAGTTTGCTTTCCTGTAATTCAAGTTATAAATTCAGTTTATTCAAGGCAAGTGTAATTAATATAGTTTTTACTACAACTCTAGGTTGCTTTTGAGATTGAGCATATATAGTGCGTGATTACCTTTGAAATAAACAGACTTCCCTGGGTTGACAATTTATGTAGCACTTGATTGTTTAGATTAAATAAGAAATTATAGTGACCAACATTGGTTTCGTCTGATACGTCATGGTCTGAATATTTGAGCTTCTCGATGTGACCCAGTAGCTCCGGTTCTACCTGTACTCTAGCTGGTATGCATGGTAGAAACATTTCTGCTGCAGGATTCTTGCAGGGTGAGCTCGATATCTGTACTCTGTCTTCCTATTGCGGTGGATGGATTGAAGTTCCAACAGCTTCTGGTTGTTACCCCATAAGCCATTCTGGACAAGCCAAGGCATTTTCAGCGGTCTCCCCTGCTGGTTGATCTAAGAGGGCCATTTGAGACTCGTCTAGTTGCACTGTTGCTTCCATATTCTGTGCCATTTCGTTAAATTCCAGGGCTTCTTCAGTGCTTCCTAGTTGCACTTCTTTTTGGGTTTCTACTTTCTTGTTCTGAGGCTCCTGCGTCGCTACTGACATATCCACTTCCATGGCCTCTTCTTGTGGTTGATGAATTCCTTCCACAATTGGTGTAGTGTTCACCGGTATCGTCTCTGGGGATGGGATTTCATCGATATCGACAATCTCCAACTGCTACTGATCATTTTCTTCCAACGGTCCTCATGACCTAGTTTGCACCCTAGTCGGCCTGGCAGTATGGCCTGCTTCTACTGGCTTCGGTGGTGCCATAGTTGTGATTGTATAACATTTGTTGATTTTGAATAGCTTCTATGAGCTCCATAGTCTCGCTCTATTCGTTCTGGCTACTATTACTCTGTCTCTATTCTCCTTTCACGAATAGACTAGTTGCTCCCGTGCTCGCATGTTGTATGGGCTTGCTATGAAGCTTGTCGAGGACGATTCCTTCATTATGCATTTAATGAACCCTAAATATGGGTTCAATTCATCTACGACAGTTTCATACTTGCCATTACCCTTTCTTTTCCGGCTCTAGTTGGCGCGTTTAATGTGATGTCCCATCGATCCTTGCCGTGCTTTAATTCCGGCTAGTGCTGTCATGTTGTCCTGCTTTCGCTGACTTTCCATTTCTCACTTGTTTTCCCTTTGTATGTAACCATTGTTCATGCCTTTACTAAATTTATTTTTCCAACTTCATGTGTCCTTCCTATTTTTGGCGTGTCGTGCCTTCTTTAGTTTTGTTTCCTTTTTGCTCTTTTTCCATTTGTTTTTTTTTTACTGCGCGGTGGGTGGTCGATTGTCCTTATACATTTTCAGTCGGCTCCCATTGATCATTCCTCTGAGGCCTGTGCTTACTAAATCTCTTAGTTGTACAACCCCTCCATCTATGACAAATTTTACTTTGTATGGTCCTAACCAATGCATTCTAAGCTTTCCTGAGTGCTAAAATGATTTGTTGTCATACATTAATACTATATCTCCTTCCTTGAACATTTTATTCTTGATGTGTTGATCATGCCAAGCTTTGTCTCTTGTTGTATGCACTTGTTGATGGAATCCTTCTAGGATTCGGTCTTCCTCCGTGTTCAATAATAGATTCAGTCTTTCTTGTACTGCACCTCATTGTGTCATTTGTGTGATAGCTGCTACGCGCAAGCTGGGTACTAAATATTCTAATGGAATTACTATTTCTTGGCCATAAACCAATTTGAATGGTGTGTGTCCTACCAACTTTTTGCATGTAGTCCTGTATGCCCATAATATTGTTGGTACCTTGAGGTCCTATTTGTCTCTATTGACATTACATATATTTGTTAGTGTATTCTCCAGAATTTTGTTGAAGGCTTCTACTGTGCCATTTTCTTGTCGATGATACGGTGTGATTTTCTGGTGATGGACTTCAAATTCTTTAGTCATTGCATGGATGGTGATATTTATGAAGTGTGTGCCTTGGTTGCTCATCAAGACTCTTGGGCACCCAAATATCATGATTACTTGTTCAAAAGAAAAGTGTGCTACTGTCTCTGCGCTGCAATCTTTTACTGGTGCGGCTTCCACCCATCTTGTTAGATATTCCGTCGCAGTGATAATGTACCTTGCCCCTGTTATTTTGGCTGGTGGGTTAATTGGTCCCACAAAGTCGATTTCCCATTTGTCAAATTTCTGTAGTGTTACTTGTGGTCGTAATGGCATCTCATCTCTTCTATTGGGTTTGCCCACCCTTTGATAGACATCGCATCTCTGACAGTACTCTTTCGAGTCTCTATGAATTGTTGGCCACCATAGTCCTGCGTGTAATACCTTCTGCGTGGTATATTTTGTTGCATAATTCCATCCTGCCATTCCCTCGTGGGCTTATGCTAAAATTCTTGGTCATTCATGCTCTAACACGTACCTTCACAAAATGCTATCTGGGCCCATCTTGTATAAATGACCTACAATCAGTTGATAGTCAGTTGCGCAGACTACTAAGTTCTTCTTCTACACAGTGGTATATTCGTGTGGTGTAGTAACTGTGCTCAAGTATTGAATGATCTCTGCAAAGTAATCATCAAAAATTGTGCATCCGAAAAGTTGTCTTCTAAGTTTGTAGGTTCTTCTCCATTTTTGACCCTTGATAGGTGGTCAGGTCTTGCATTCAGTTTTCCTGGTTTAACTATTACTTCAAAGTCAAATTCTTGAAATAATAGTAACCATCGAAATATTATCCCCCCCAACACTGGCTTGTCGAATAGGTATTTCAGGGTTGAGTCATCTGTGAACATCTGAAAGTGTTTTCCCAACAGTTAATGTATGAACTTTTGTAGTGCATAGACCATGGCTAGGCCTTCCCTTTCTGTCGTGTTATAATTATGTTCTGAGTCTGATAACTTCCTGCTTGCAAAATCTATCAGGTGATCCATGTCTCTCGCTCTTGGATGCGCTAAGATAGCTCCAAGTTCTATCGTTGGTGCATCTACATGCACATGGAATGTATTTTCCCAGTCTGGAAATACTAATATCGGTGTGGTGACCATATTTTCCTTCAGGGTATCCAAACCGTGTTGACACTCATCGTTCCATTGATACTTTGTATCCTTTCTTAACAAATTTTCCATTGGTGCTGTGATCTGTGCATATCCTTTGATGAATTTCCTGTAGTATCCATGTCCTAATGTCGCTCGTAGATGGCAGACTGTTTTTGGTGCAAGAAAGTTAACAATGACTGCGATCTTTGTTGGATCTACTAATAAGCCTTGTTTACATACTATATGGCCCAATAGTATCCCAAACGGTGTCCCAAATATGCATTTCTTGATGGTCAGTGATATCTGGCACTATCTGCATCATTCTAACATCATTCGTCAAATGTCCACATGTTTTTTCAACAGGCTATATACCGTCCAGTCATCTAGGTATACTTCAAGAAACTAATGGATGAATTCCTTAAATGTTGCGATGACCACTCTGGAAAATATTGCCGGTGCATTCTTCAGTCCAAACGGAATGACTGTGTACTAATAAGATCCCCATTCTGTCATGAACGTGGTATTATGTCGATCTTCCTATGCTATCTTAATCTGATGGTAGCCTGAGAATCCATCGGTGAATGAGTAAGATTCATGTCCTCCCACATTCTCTAACACTTCATCTATGAACGGTGTAGGGAATGGTTCATGTAGGCATGCATCATTCAACTTCCTCAAGTTGACGCATATTTTGATTCCTCTTCCCTATTTCTTGTCCTGCACTACTATCAGACTTATCCATTCTGACTCCTCAACTGCTTTGATGATGTCAGATTCAAGCATCCTATCAATTTCATCTTTAACTTTTTGTTTATATATGGGGTTTAGTCTGTAGGGTCACTATTTGGTAGGTCTCATGTCAAGTCTGAGTGGTATATTCATTTCTCCTAGTTCTTTGGCTATACCCTTCATCTCTGTGAATGTTGTGGGAAAAAGGTTGTTATATTCGTGCAACAACTCTGTGATGCTTTCTACTATTTGCTCATCCTAGTAATCTCCAATGCTGTTCATTTTGGGTTACTCAGTTGTCCCATTGTTAACTTTTTTTAGCTTGATTGGCACAAAAATGATTTATGATTCTATGGGTGGTCCCTCCATGTCTCTTTCGCCTTCTACTTTGTCAATCTAAATATCGCGCAGGTTCTCTTCATCTGGTGCTTCCTCCTGTACATGGTAACATGATAGTTGTTCATTGACTGTCTGTCTATTCTGTTGTTGCTCTTTTGTGATAGATTCTATTTTCGGTTCTTTGATGAATATCACTCTTATGATCTATTTGAGGGTTGCTTCTATGTTGGGGTTCTCATGCTCGAATGAGAAAGTGATTGTCAAGTTCTGTTGCAATGTCCTGCATGTTGTAGTTCCTTTTCACAATTCCTAGTCTGTATACCAGTTCGCTGGTATTCCCTCTAAAGTATGTATGAAGTGATGAGGCCATTCCTCTGGTGGTGTCATTTTCCATAGTGTTTTTCACTTCTCCAAGTGTTTCACGGGTGTCCCTTGTCCTTCATACTTCTGTTGTTTATTTTTTTCCTGTTCTGCACTGAACCTTATGCGTAGGAATCTATCTTCATAAAGAGGCAGTCTATTCTTGCACATCTTCTCATGGATACTTCGTGTAGTCTCTGCTGCCAGTTTTCTAGCCCAGTGTCTGAGTCTATTGCACATGAAGTAATGCTCCACCAACTGAGTACCCCGTCTGCAGTTGGGTTTACGTAATCTTCATCTCACGTAGTTGTTCTATACAACTGGCCGATTTCCTCTAAGTCCGAATAAGTGGGTTCTATGAACCTCTCCCCTTCGGATGGATATAATGGTGCTATGACCCTGTATTCTCTAGATTCAAATGTCATTTTATGGGTTTTCAAATTGATTATGGCCTGGTTGTCAAATGCCCAATCCAGACCAAGCAATTCCGTGTAAGGTGTTGTGTTTTTTACTATTTCAATGAATTCAAAGTCTGCTTTAGTGCGTACTCCATCAATATCTACCATCACTCCTTTTAGTATACCTATTGGTAAGACCCTATGTTGGTTTGCTAGTTTCAATTGGACATTTGAGTATCCCAGTGTTGGCTCTCCCATACATTTCCATGTATTCTTTGGTAATACATTCACTTCGGATCCTAGAATTAGTATAATGTCTCCCATGTTGAAATCCCCAATGTTAGCATTCAATCTAAATTCCCTACTTGTTCTTCTTCTTGTATGTAGATGGTTGATGGTTTTTGGTTCTAGCTTTTCTTCTATCCAACTGCTACATTTCTCTAGTATGTTTTGCAATATTTTCGCAGATGATGGATCACTTAATACTTTCACGCATGATTGAAAAAATCCTTTGATTGTACTTACTTGTCCCATGGGCTGCATTCCATTGGTATGATCCAGTGAGGGAAGCATCTCATATTCTGGGGCTTCCTTGAATGGCTGCGTAATTGAAGTCGACGCTATGTCCTCATTTTGAAATTCTTGTCGGGATTTCCTTTTGCACGTCGAACTGCTTCTTTGGTTCAATGTTCCTCTTTACCCATTGGTTCTATGCTGGTTCCTGTTGAACTGTGTCATTTCCTATTTTTGTTCCTCCACGAGTGACTATATTGATGTTTCATCCATCATCCCTTTCTTCGGCTGAAATCCACTAAACATTCTGATTGTTCTGGTTCATCTTTTCCTAAATATTTACTAGTAGTGTCAGACATTCCTCTGTATCGTGGTCCAATGCGTGGCAATACATACAAGTTGCTAGTGGAAGTGGAAATTACCATGCATAATGTCCTGGCTGCTAACAATTGTGACATGTGACTGGTCCTCTATCGTGTCTGAAACCTCCTCTATAGCCTGCTCGATCACCTCTCGGTGCCTTATACTATGGTGCTTGATTGTACTATGCGGTGTTGTACTGGGGTTGTGCCGGGTTATACTGCGGCTTCACGTTATTGTATAGTTGTTGCACAATATTATAATACGGCTGCGCAATGTTGTAAGGAGATGGGGCTTGATTGAACTGTGGCGTTGCTTGCCCAGTCATCATTTCGGCCTGTACCCTATATGCATTTGATGTTCTTTCCCGCATCAACTCCATGGTTCTATAGTCTTTATCATTGTGGCCCGCTGACTTGCAAAAGGTGCAGTATGTATTCTTTGGAACTGTCTAGTATTTTTGCATCATCATGTAGTGATAAGGGTCATGACCCCGTTTCTTGAATATTTCGCACCATATTCCTCCCTATGGTAACAGATTTGGCATGCTTATTGCCATGTACTGCACGAATGTTGGGAATTTTTTCTTGTGGTGTCCTTCCATCATGCATGTGGTGCACCAAATGAATTCTCGTTTGTCCTTGTTCTTATTCTGGTTTAGCTAAAATGTTATATTATGCAAATCCTCCTTCAATTCTTTGATAGTTGGTTCTGTTTGCTGGTACTGGTTCTCTTCCAGTTGCAAGGCTTCCTGTAGAGCCTCTTCTTGCATCTGAAACTTCTGTTGTCGTAAAGGATATTTTAAATGTGGTAATAGTGAGTTGACAAATAAGTGTCGATGCTGCATATGGGTCATAAGGTATTTGAGCTTTCCCTTCAATCAATTGAATCTATGATGAATATCCCATACAAATTATCTTGGTTTCTGTCTGATTTTGATCATCTCATTCATGTATTGATCCTCTGAGCTCAACTTCTAGAACTCGTTAATCAATAGCTTCTTAATGTCGGCGAGTGTCCTTGTCATTTTCGGGGCACTGTTTGTGTCTAGACTCATTTACTCATTTAGTGCGTGGTCTCTTAGTGTAATTGCTAGCTACACAAGTTTGGTATCTTCATTAGTGATCTGTTTGATTCCCAGATCTTTGCACAAATGAACAAATTCTTCTCAGGATCTTTTGTTGCTTCTTCCCAAAATTCTGGTAATCGGATAGTGGGATCATGTCTTGCCATTCTGAATATGGAACTACTACCTCCTTCTCACAGTGTATATACTTGACTAGTGTTTCCTAAACTGGCTCCTCCAGTTTTTGCTCCTTGTGTAGATGTGATTCTTGCTGTCGGACTTCCTCCGAACTTTAGTTTTCTAAATGGTGGTGTTCTTTTTGTTGTATTAGTCACACATGGGTTTATGGGTTCCACACTTAAATTAATATGGATAGGATGGTTGCCTTCTTCTCTAGTTCTTGGACCTCTCATTTTCCTCTCATATGTTGCACACAGGATTTCCTCAATTTTCTCCACAACCCAAAGATCCTTTACCTCTTCCTCATCACTCGCCAAGCCTTCCCTTGCGATTACGAATCTCTTCTTGGTATTCATTTTGTATTGGTAGGTTACTCTGCTACGTGTCTTTCCTATTGATGCCAAGATCCACTTGATCTGGTCGTCGTCCATCATGATCAGGTCCAAGGGTTCCTCCTCCTGCTTGCCTTTGTCCTTACCTCCTTCCATTTATCCTCTTTCTGTCAGTTATTTTTCCCCTTCCCCCATGTACGTAGGGAAGTTTAGTTGTCTGATTCAATTGTCATTACACCTTTGTTATATAGCAGTGTCTTAATAGAAGTATAGAGTGATTGAATGTACTTTCCTCGAGGTCCATGTAGAAATTCTTCCTCTGCTGTGATGTATGACTTTGCTATGTCAACTGCAAGCTCTGTGATGAAGCCTACCATAATATTGTCAAGCCAAAAGTCTACTGCATGGGTGAATTTGTTGTTCACATGTTGTAACTTCTTAATATGTACTGGATTCAATTCTAGCTGTCGAATCCAGTTCGTCACGTGGTTATCCTTCAACCTTAGCATCCACTCCTATAGTAGATGAAAAAAATCACAGAAAAAGACTTCGTGTAAATCAATAAATACGTATTTATCCAGATACTTACGAGGTGTGATCCTAGGGTTTCTATTATCCTTTTGTGCAAACTCTAGTTCTTTGGTTCTCAACCAACCTTTGATTTCGGCTTTCGTGGGGTTCCAAGGTCTCAAAATTCCCTTCTAGTGGCTCATTGCTCTCTTATTTTCTTCGTTCTCTTCGTGCTCAGTCTATCTCATATACTCAATCCTTTCTCGTTCCTATTAACGCAACAACGGAACCATTTGTTGGTTATCTGTTACTTACTCTTATTTCTTTACCATCTGAGTTATTGACCCAGGGTCATGTCTTTCAGGTTTCCAACAAAGCCTATAAAACTATCGGCCCTCCTGGTAAACCAAAAGGAAACACAGTACACAGAATGCACTGCGCAGTCTCACCCGAGATAGCTTTAAATGGGTGGTTGTAAGACTTAGGTTTTTACAACCTAGGATTGAGTATGAGATATGGGTTTATTATTTAGAGCCATGCACTACAATTTATTTCCCGAGTAGCAAAATCGTATTTCATAACAATATATTAACTCATTCATTAAGCGTATAAATTAACTACTGAAAAAAAGTAAAGACATACATGCATTCATCACATTACATAGATATTACTATGGTTCACCCCCTCCTAGGTTACGTCCAAAAATATTTGTCTCTTGGCTCTTTTATTATGGTAGTTCTGCATCTCCAACATCGTGCGCTTACACTTCTCCTAAGATGGGTAAGATCTATATGAGGTGAACTAGATCACACTGGGATCCTCAGCCTGTGATCTAATCCTCAGATCTTCCTCCTCTCCTATGTTCTTAGCTCAAAATCTTACAAAATAGTTCATCAAAATATTACATATCGCATCAACTCATACATATTCGCATTAACGATACAGAGACAAACTAATAAAAAACTAGCCTTACACAACAAAAACTGGAACCCTCTATTATACCTACATATATATATTTATATCTATCGAGCTCTTAATCCGTTTACAATGTATTACAAAAACCCTAACCCTACTGACGTTAGGTCTTCCTCCCATGTGCATGTGTTGTTCTTCCTCCCAGATGTCTCTTCCTTTGTGCATGATTTCTTGCATGTGTGCATGTTGTGTTTCCCTCCAGCTGTCGCTTCCCTTGTGCATGATTTATTTCATGTGCACATGATGTGTTTCCCTCCAGCTATTACTTCATTTTCTACACGCTTTCTTTCCCCATGATCATCCTTCTTTCCACTTCGGCTTGCTACCAACAACACATAATATTTTTACAAGCTAAACATTAGGACTGAACATAGGGAGAGATATGAAGATAAAGTTTCCAGGTACATAAATGGTCTGAGATACGAGATCCAGGATGAAATAAACATGATGTTGGTGGGGACAGTAGAGGATGCATATCAATATACACTGAAAGCAGAGGAGAAGTTGGCCAGAAAACAAAGCCAACAAGGTAGAGGTAGAAGCTTGAACAGAGGTAAAGGAGTTGCCCATGATAAGGCACATACACCCAAGGGTGAGGATGAGAAAACCCACAATCAATCAGAAAGAGGAGGAAGCTCCAGAGGGAGACAGCTTGGTGGAAGAAATCCTTCTTCTAGAGGAAGAGGAAGAAGTAGAGAAGGAGAAATAATATGTTATACATATGGAAAACCAGGACACAAGTATTGAGAATGTCCTGAGAAAAGGAAAGGAGGAGGTGAAGCTCACATTTCATAAGCATAGAAAGGGAATGTTGAAGTAGAAGGTGTAGAGGATGGAAGATCCCTGATGTTGAATAAGGTTCTCTTGAAACCAGAGACAGAGGTTGAAAAGCCAATGTAGAGGAACAATTTGTTTAGGACTGCTTGCAAGACTAAAGACAGAGTATGCATGGTGATAATTCACAGTGGGAGCACTGATAATATAGTATCCATATATATGGTGGAGAGAATGGATCTAGAGACAACTGCACATCCGAAGCCATATAAAGTCTCATGGTTGCAGAAAGGACAGCGGGTAATTATCACTAAACAATGCCTCGTTGAATTTAAAATATAAGGATACAGAGATGAAATTATATGTGATGTGATTCCCATGGATGTATGTCATGTTTTGTTGAGAAGACCATGGAAGTTTGACATAAATTTCATTCACGATGGGAGAAAAAATACTTACACTTTGGAAAAGAATGGTAGAACACACATTTTTCTGCTAGTAGAGGAGAATAAATTCAAGGAAAAATCCAACACAAGCATACTTCTCATGAGTGGGAAGTAACTCTTGAGTGAATTCAAGAAGGAAAAGGAGATGCAGTTTGTTGTGGTGAGGAAACCCAGAGTTGTCCTTAAAAGTACTTCTATGGATGATTTTCCTGAAGAATTTCAGGAGTTGTTGGAGAATTTTGCTGACATAGTAGTGAATGAGTTGCCTAACTCATTTACAACCATCAAAAGTATCAGCCACCATATTGATTTGATACCAGGATAAAGTCTTCTAAACAAAGTAGCATAGAGATTGACACCTCAAGAGAATGAGGAGGTAAAGAAACACATCCAAGAATTATTAGAAAAGGGTTTGGTCAGAGAAAGCTTGAGTCCATTCTCAATACCAACTGTTTTGAGTCCAAAGAAGGATGGAGGATGGAGAATGTGTACAAACTAAATAGCCATAAACAAGATCACCATAAGGTATATATTTCCTTTGCCAAGGATGGATGACTTAATGGTTTTCTTAAGTGGAGCAAATTTGTTTTCAAAGATAGATTTGAAAAGTAGATATCACCAGATAAGAATGAGAGAAGGTGATGAGTGGAAAACAACCTTTAAGACAAATGAGGGGTTGTATGAATGGCTTGTTATGCCATTTGTCTTAACAAATTCCCCAAGTAATTTTATGAGACTGATGAATGAAGCATTGAAGGATTTCATTGGTAAGTTTGTGATTGTATATCTGGATGATATATTTGTCTTCAGTAAAACTGAAGAAGAGCATTTGAGACATCTGGTATTAGTGATGAAGAGACTACATCAAGAGAAGTTGTTGATAAATCTAAAGAAGCCCTCTTTTATGAAGAGAAAACTCATTTACTTGGGTTTTGTGATCTCTTCAAATGAATTGAAGATGGATCTCGAGAAGGTCAGAGAAATCAAAGAATGGCCATCACCAAGGAGTATATTTGAAGTGAGAAGCTTCCATGGATTAACAAGTTTCTATAGGAAGTTCATTAGAAATTTCAGTGGAATTTGTGCACCACTGATGGATACAGTGAAGAAGAGACACAAGTATTTTAAATGGACAGAATAAGATGAGAAAAGTTTCAATATATTGAAGGAGAAGATAACAGAACAACCAATTCTGGTCTTGCCAAATTTCGGGAAGACATTTCAAGTAATATGTGATGCAAGTGGAGCTGCAATTAGAGTAGTTTTGAGCCAAGATAATATGCCTGTTGCATATTTCAGTGAGAAGATGAATGAGACTAAGGGAAAGTACTCCACATATGACAAAGCGTTTTATGCCATAATTCAAGACTTGAATAAATGGAGGCACTACCTTGTTCCAAAAGAATTTGTCTTGTATAGACATAACCAAGCTTTACAATTCATAACCAAACACGAGAATTTAAACCAAAGACATGCTAAGTGGATAAATTTTATGCAAAATTTCACTTTTTCATTCAACATATTTTTGGTAATGCTAACAAGGTTGTTGATTCATTGAGCAAGAGATGTCTGATTCTACAAGAATTTTAAGTTAAGACCTTGGGGTTTGAACAAGTTAAGAATATGTATTGTGATGATCCATATTTTAAAGAAGCATACGAAGCATGTGCAAATCCTATGCTCAGAGAAAAAATCCAGTGGACAAAGTATATAATTCAATATGGATTGATGTTTAAAGGTTGCCAATTGTGCAAACCGAGGTGCTTGATGAGGGGAAATCTACTGAAGGAAAAACACAAGGGAGGTCTAGCAGGGCATTTCAGCCATGACAAGATGTTTGCACAATTGAACAATTCATACTATTGGATAGGTATGAGAGCAGAGGTGAAGAATTTTGTGAGCCAATGTAAGATTTGCAAATATGCAAAAGGAAAGAAACATAACACTGGATTGTATCAGCCACTGCCTATTCCAGATAGGCCTTGGGATGCAATAAGCATGGATTTTGTGTTGGGATTGCCAAGAACACAGAGGGGAAGTGATTCCATATTTTTTGTGGTTGATAGATTTTTGAAGATGGCATACTTTATCCCATTCCATAATACTAGTGATGCAACACATGTTGCAAATTTGTTTTTCAAGGAAGTTGTGAGACTTCATGGATTTCCCAGGAGTATTGTCTCAGACAGAGACACTAAATTTGTTGGTCATTTCTGGAGAACATTATGGAAGAAGATGGGGACAAAACTATCTTTTATTTCAACATATCACCCTTAGAAAAATGGATAGACTGAGGTGATAAATAGGAGTTTAGGAAATTTGTTGAGAAGTTTGGTCACAAAACATCATAGGCAGTGGGATCAAATTCTTCCACAAGTAGAGTTTTCATATAATAACTCACCAAACCGAAGTACATGAAAAATCCCATTCTAGATAGTATATGGGGTGATGCCAAGAGGGGTATCAAAATTGAGATACATGGAGCAGAAGACTTCACTGCATAAATGCAAAATTTTCATGATCAGATCACAGAGCAGTTGCAGAATAACAATGCAGAGTTGATCAACATAGAATAGAAATCCAATTTGAAGTGGTAGATCAAGTTTTAGCACACTTGAGGAAAGAAAGGTTCCCAAGGGGAACATATAACAAGCTGAATTTGAAGAATATTGGACCATGCAAGATCTTAAGAAAATTTGGTAACAATGCTTATGAGCTAGAGTTTCTAGAGGATAAGGGAATATCACCCATATTCAACATTTCAGACCTATATCCTTATATGGAAGATGACATAGATAGATCAAATGATTAAGAAAAGATTTAGTGGAGAATAATATGCCTATAGCAGAGAATACACATATGGAGAAGATCATTGATCAGAGAATTGGCAAGAAGATCAGGAGAAATACCTATTTTGAATATTTGGTCATGTGGAAGGGACACCTGATAGAAGATGCCAGTTGGATAAGTGAAGCTGATGTCCAGAAGCATGGAAGTTCAGTGCAGGAGCTCATGGACAGGAGTCCATGAATTTTATTCCCAGAGGAGTATGATGTAGGAGCATCATCAACAAAGCTACATGGGATAACAACACAATGCCTAGCACACCTTTTGAGTAAAATTTTGAATTTTGAAAGATGGCGTATCTCAAAGAACTTCTGAGTAAATGATGAATCAGAGAGGTTTTAATGGTTGGAGGTTGAACGATCATGTCAAACCAAAAGAGATCAGATCGTCCTTTAGTTATTTGATTTTGGCGTGAATCTGAAGATTCACCCTCAATTGTATATCACAGATGTTTATTGTAATAGGACTAAGTAACTATAAGATTTTATTTTGATTGGGTAGGTAGTTGGAGGGAGCCCTATAGGACCTCTTGTATAAGTAGATACATCGTATGCCTGAATAGGGCTACTATAGATTAGGAGAAGATAGTTGTTACTGAATGTAAGTTGTTTTTAGAACTGTATCCATTTTACATTTGAATGAATATAACAAAAGGATATTGACCCGATGCATTGTGTTGCTACTATTTACAGTTCCCCTGTTATTTTCTATTTTCATGAATGAATGAGTTATGTTGTTGAGCATATGATACTGTGAAGTATTGGAATAAGTTTCAAATCATTTATCTTCATTGAGTTCATGCAAAGTGTTCATATAGTCTGCAAGGAGTGCATTGACAAAGTTTGTTTCGACTCAGAAGATTAGAAGAGATAGCATGAAACTTCCATTTGAAAGGAGTGCAAAGGGACTGCTGCAAGGTGTGCACAGTCACCCGCAAGAAGCTAAGTCTTGCATAAGAATTTGTTGCAAGGAGTGCACAAACTTGAATTTCGACTAAGTGTCAGAGTAACCCTTTAAGGATTTAAAGGGTTCAAGAAATAAAGCTAAAGAGAGATAGCGGGAGAAATATTCAAAGGGAGTGAAGCTTTGAAGGTTTCACAAGTTATCGGTCAAGATTGGTCCAGGAGGGAGAGGGGTCGTTCCATATCATTGGATCTAGGAAAAGCACACGAGTTTTATTTCTCTGTGTGAACACTAGAGAGAGAATTATCTAAAGTCATGAAAGAGGTTAGGTACCAGCCATCATCTAAAGAGATAGGTGGCGACAGATCATAGGGTTCGTGAGAAAGATCTCCGAAAGATTTGCATGGAGCAGAAGATAAAATTGTTGAAGCTCTGAAGAGTGGAGTAAGTCCTTCCCGTTGATCACCAGGAGGGATGTGGAAATGGATTAGAGAGTCTGGGATTATATCCATCTAGAAGTATTGGGGCGAGTATGAACCAAGAACTCCTAAAGAGATGGGAGCCAAAATAGATCTTGGTCGTTGATTCCCAGGGGACACGTGGCACCAGATTGTGGCATTCGAAGGGTAAGAACTCTAGGAGAGAGAGAGAGTGCAGAAAGGTGAAGGATTCCTGAAGGGCTAGGAGCTGAGGAAGATATGAACCATCCATCGTTCAGGTTGACATGTGGTGGAAGATTCAAGAGTTCACAAGAATGAGCTTCGGAATGTTTGCTTGGAGACAAGTGCGATCTTCGCGAAGTCACAAAGGGCAGAGAAGATCTGGGTCGTTGAATTTAGAAGGGCGCGTGGAAGATATCCACGTGTTTTGGAGGAGAAGTACTCCAAAATAAACTGGGTGCATTGTTGCGAGAACGCTTGAAGGCCCGAGTCCCGAAGAGATCTCGACCATCCATTTGAGGGAGACACATGGAGGGAGGATATTAACTCAATTATTTCAGTGATCTGGAAGTGTAAGGTGTTGGAGTGGGCATAATGGCTAAAGCCTGAACTCTCGGAGTCACTGCGAACTATTGATTTGAGTAGGGTTTATGGACTGTCAATCCCGTTGTGGATTTGGCGCTCCACGAGTTTAGAACTCCAGGGATTTGTGGAGAAGTGTTTCCGGATTTTTCCGAAGCCGAAAGTCCAAAGTGATTCAGGAGTTTTATCCTGGGTCATAGCCCATAGTCATATTGGAGAGGGGACTAGAAAAGGGAGGCTAGCGCCTTTTATTTAAAGTTTTAAAGGGGAACAAGGGCTCAACAGGATCCCACGGGGTTCATGAAACCTATTCCTTAAGGATATAAGTGGCATGTGTTAAATTGATTCATGGGTCTATTGAAGGCCCAAAGAGTTGTTTTGGCTCAGGAATTGGAAGATCCTTGACCAAGAGGTCGCGCACCCTCGAGGGTGAGTAGGGGGGTCTACATCAGTTTACTAGAAGGGTCGATAGTTTGAGGGTTTTGTTGGAAACCTTTGAGATCAAAACCTGGGTCTACCTAAGCATACAAAACCTACTATACTCCAGTTGGTAGACAAGTAAACAATGAATCTTGAAAGAATATTGGAGGATGTGATAGTTTCTATTGATTCTTTAAAAGACCTAACTAATTGCATGGTCCTACAAACCAAGTCTAATATGAATGGGTACCCTCTCATCCTAGGAATTCCATGGTTAGATACAACATATGCTTACATCAATTGTTGGGTAGGAAACATGACTATTACCAATGGTTAGTCTCAAAAGTAGGTTGTCCTCTATCCTCCTTCTCAACCATTAATTGTGGGAGAAATCCTTAATGAGATGGAATAATAAGAATAATAATTCCATAAAACCTCTATTTATCCTCTCCTCGTGATTGAAATAGATCTAGCCAACAAAAACTATGATGAGGACACCTTCATTTCCAATTTTCTACAAAATATATATATCGTTGCAGTAAAAATTGAGGTTTTTTAAGAAAAAGAACAACCTAAAACCTATGCTAGTCATAAATAATATGATTGATCATATATTGAGACTTATAATCCAATGGTCTAAATAATAGAAATACGCCCCTCAAAAACCTTGAAAATTAGCACTAATTTAACCCTGGACCGAGAGTAGAAATTACTAATTGTCCTCCAAAGACACACTGGAAATTTTTCGTGGGATTAAAGAGATATGAAATGAATCCATCAAAAAATATGTACCCACCATATTTAAATTAAGGAAGATTGCATACCCATTAGAAAATATTAAAGAAGGATTAGTCTTTCTCTAAGGGACATTGTGAAAGAAGAATTGCAAAAACTATTAGATGAAAGATTCATATATCCTATTTATGATAGTGAGTGGGTCTCACCATTGGCTATTGTTCCCAAGAAGAATTTAAAATGGAGAGTATGCATAGGTTATAAGAAACTTCACAAGGACACAAGAAAGGATTATTTCCCATTGCCCTTCATTGACCAAGTACTTCATGTCCTAGTAGGAAAAAGGTACTTCTCTTTTTAGGATGGATTTAGTGGGTATATCCAAATTCAAATTATCCCTAAGGACCAAGACAAGAAAGCCTTCACTTGTCCTTAGGGAAAATTTTACTACAATGTCCTTCCCTTTGGCTTCTATAACGCCTCTACATCCTTCCAAATAGTTGTGCTAAGTAATTTTCCTTATCTCATCCATGATACTATAGAAATATACATGGATGAATTCACACCCTATGGCAAATCGTTTAATGAAGCCTTGATTAATCTTGAAAAAGTACTAACAAATTGTGAAAAAATGAATCTCTCACTCAATAATGAAAAATTAAATATCCTTATGAGTGAATGGATTGTCCTAGGTCACCATCTCTCCTCTAGAGGGATACAAGTATACCAAATAAATATGAAAATAATCAAACTCCTTCCTACCCCCCAAAGATAAAATTATGTAAGAATTTTCCTAGGAATTGTAGGGTATTACATGCAGGGATGATTTTAGGGGCTAAATTTTGCTCGTGGGCTACTTTACCATGGTTT
>JZKD02S1977595.1:1921897-1954340 GCA_000966675.3 Picea glauca | reverse complement strand
CACACACACACACACACACACACACACACACGCACACACACATGCACCATCATCATCATGAAAACCTTTATAGGATTGATGAGGTAAGACAATGATGAAAACCAGAAATGGCACCATTATCTTGAGAAAAAAACAAGAAAAAAAGCGATAGAAAAAATAGAATAATTTAGTAGGTATCCAGAGATACCAAAGACATTAGAAGAGGAGTTCAAGTACCTGCACAAGCATACCAAGATCAACATAAAAAAAGGAAACATGCAGATCAAGAAATATTACAAGGTATGTAGCAAATTCAAGTATATAAAATTATTTTTTTAATATGTGTTCAAAAGTACACACAAGATACATCCTAGCAACATTGTTGTTCTAGAAGCAACATCTCAAAAAATATTCTAATACCTACAATGCTTAAGAAATATCCTAAAGGATATGCAATAATTCTGCACAACAAGTCGACAAAAAAATACCAAGCTTGAAATAAAACAACAATTTCAACAATCTATAGGTACAATATCCAATGTTCATCACTAAGAAATGGTTAAATTTCAAATGGAAGTAACATTTTCATTCTTATATTACTCATTACCATTCATGCCATCATATTCAATCCATTCCTATCCATATATACCATCTCTACACCATCACAACGAAAATCTTGATCATATATTTCCATACAATCTACACCATCAATCCCCATCATCCAACCCTCATTTCACATATTATATATGTCCATCATCATTTCATATCTTATCATCATTCCTACTCATTTTGATATGGGATCTTTTCATCGAAGTGACTTATAAAGAATTGTATTAAATGAGCATAAATTAAAGTGAACCATTAAAGAAGGAAAATATCAATAATGAAGAGACATAAGCATCAAATATGAACACAAAAAATTGATAACAGAGTTCGTCCATGGTGGACTACGTCTCCGAGTCCTGCTCTCAAATGGATAGGCCTTTTTATTAACTCAACAAAAGAATTTGGAAAAATACGTAAGTATACCTCATTCTGGAATTAAGATGCAATTTTTTTCTCAGATAAGAAAAAAGATAACACCATTGAATTTGTGGCGCCGAATTACCCAAAAATGACTGTCTGCATGCCTCAATCTGACTCTGACACTCTCAGGCCCTTGACAAATCTCGTCTCAATTTTTGTTCTTTCTCCCTGCATTTAATTCTCCATAATGTGTCTTGAATTTTGTTCCCGTCCATACCATTGAGCACCCTCCTTCCATGTTCATGGGTGGACTCAACATTTAAGGAAAAAGTGGGGTAGACTACATAACATAGTCCATTGGCCCAATGGTGGTGGATGCTATTGTTAAGGCATTGTATAGGGGGAGGTACCAGGGTTGAGCTCGCGGGCCTACCCTTTTGGGTTATATTTATAAAAATGTATATATATGTGGAATGGAAACTTGCCAAGTTCAGAGTGTTGTTTGGATCCATCAAAACTTGTAGTTTGGCCACCATATTTGGTGGGCCCATTTTTTTTAATTTTTGAAATTCATTTTTAGGGCCCTCATTGTGCATTTCCCATTTCCACGTGGCAGCCCATGACTAGGCCATGTGGAAACCAACCATTGGCCCACACCAACCACTTGTATATTCACTTGCCATGTCACCTACCACATCATCCTTCCATGTCATCCTTCCACATCACCATATGGTCTTCCATGTGGATGTACAGAATGCCATGTGGTGATTTTTCATTGGTCCATAGATTGACCAGAAAATGCCAAAATGAGTGACATGTGGTAGCCTCTGGTGCTGCCACATCACCATGCTGACATCAACATGACATGTGTTGCCTTCTATGTGTGCTACATACAATGTATTGAAACTGACATCATTCGTACTGATTCTAATGTCAGTAGTATGAATTTTGACTCATCCTGTTGACTGGGCTAGGTTGACCAAAACTTTGGCACCAAATATCTTTCGATCCGTAACTCTATTTGACAAGTTGTTTACACCGTAGGAAATCTTGCGATGTTCTCTTCACGATGATGCCAATTTCATTGAGTTTTGAGGACTTTGATTGTTTTCCCTTTCTTTGTCTGCTGAGGCCATTTTGAGCTACCTAAGTTGCTTATGCAAATTCTGAGCTGTTCTTAGTCTTCTCTGGATCCTTTTTGGATCATGCCTTCCCACTAAGAGATTTTTGGACCACCAAAAGATTTCATCAATCAACAGATAAGTGAGGTAAGAGTTCCCTCACCTTGTGCTTCTCAATCCACTTTTCTTTGCTTGGATGTGTGCCCTTTAAGCCTACTCGAAGATAATCAACATGACCACTGCGTGAAGTCCCTGTTTTTCTGTCCATGATGATATCCTCCTTTAACTCATCCAAGTACTCTAGATAAAACTCATCAATTGATGGTATTGAAACTTCCTTACCCCGATCCATGATCATGGGAGGCTAAAATTTTTTTAAGTTCTCTACATTTACAACTTAGTAAATCTGCATATAAGGTGGAATATCTAGATGAAAAGCATTAGTACCACTTTTATCCAAAATACTGAAGGGTCCATAATGGATGGGATTGAGTTTCTTTCCTTCACCCTTCAATCTTTCCTTGTTGATGTGAAGCCATACCTGGTCTCCAACCTAGAACTGATGATCGACCTTGTCTTTGTCATGCCAATCTTTATACCGTGTTTGACTTTTCTCCAATTTTTCCCTGACTTCTTGGTGTACCTGTTGGATCCTATAGATGAAATTGCGGGCTCTATCTTCATTTATTTCTTCATTTGAATCAACGTCTCTCCCATACATCAAGTGTAAAGGAACTTTTGGTAAATAAACAAAACATGTCTCAAAAGGAGAACACCGAGTGGAGGAATGTAAGGCTAGGTTGTAAGCATGTTGTACATAGGGTATCTTTTCATCCCATAACTTGGGATGCTTGCTGCAGTAGCCTCGAAGAAAAAGTACCATTTTTCGGTTAACAACCTTTGTCTATACGTCGATATGTGGATGGAAAGAAATGCTCCTCTTCAACTTGGTTTCCATCATTCTCCACAAACTCTTCCTAAAATTCCCAAGGAATAGAGTATATTGATCCAAGATAATGGGTGTGGGTAACCCAAAGTGAACCCAAACATACTGAAAGAAGAGATTAGTATTTTTCTCAGTAGTGATCTTATTTTTACATGGCATTAATATACACATATTGCTGAACCTATCCACTACAACATACAAATAGTCGTGACCTATTTTCGACATTGGTAAACCCCCTACAAAATGCATGGAGATACTTTCCCATGGATGGGATGGAACAAGTAGTGGTGAGTATAGAACCAATTTTCTATTAGTGGGCTTACAAGTAGAACACATCACACACCCCTTTACATATTTAGTTACAATTGATTTCATCTGAGGTCAGTAACAAAACCTCTACAGATGAGCCATAGTTTTTCCTACCCCAAAATTCCCAGACATAAGAGAAGTGTGAGCTTCTCATATTACATGGACTCGTTCACTTGTACAAATACATAGATTTCCAAGATGGTAGAGTAGTTTTCCCTACAAAAAATAGTTCTCTACCTATGCACCATGGGTTAGATTCTCATATACTTCTTTAAAATATTCATCAATGGCATATTGTTCCACATAGCTATCATGAGATAAATAAGAATTCTTCAAAATAATAGAAGCAACAATAGGAGGTCTAGAAAGAATATCATCTAGCCTGTTACTTGTACCTTTTTTGTACTTTATTACCAAATGAAATTGTTGTAGGAAACCCATCCATATGTAATGTCTAGATTGTTGCAGTTTGGTTTGTGCTTGGAGATACTGTAAGGGTTGATGATCTGTATGTATGATTGTTTCCTTCCCTAACAAGTAGTACTTCCATTTATTTATGCTTTGAACTAATGCATACAACTCTTTATCATATGTAGGATAGTTAACAACAACTTTGTTAAAAGTTTCAGAGTGGTAATAGATAGGCTTATGATATTTCATCAATAATGCACCCATGGTGTATCTGCTGGAATCTGTCTCGATCTCGAAAGGCTGTTGAAGATTCAATAGTGCTAATACTGGTGCGGTACAAATATTTTCCTTCAAAGTGTCGAAAGATTTTTGTTTCTTTCTTCCCCACTGTTACACCTCAAAATTACACACTTCAATAGTGTCGCAAGTGTCATCATTACAAGTGTTGTAAGTGTCACATCTTCTCTACAAGTGTCACATCTTGACCACAAGTGTTGCAAGTGTCACAAACATCATACTACCATCTTTCCTATGTCATGCCTCTAACGACATCATAAGGACACTTAAGACACCTAAAAGACTAGTTTTGAAGAAGAGAAATCAGTTGACAGGGAGTACAAACCTTTTTCCACTGAAAGAACCACTAAAAAATGGATTTTGGAGAGGAGCGCTCCCCTACCCACTATCAGGGAGTGCTAGCTCTTCCTGGACCTCTTTGGGGGAGTGTTTGAGCACCATGTGCACCCTTTTAGGGGAGTGATACCCTTTTCTGAGCAATTTTTGGGTTTGTTGAGACAAATCAAGGAAGAATCACTCAGTTTCTGAAGGTGGTTGGATTCGAATAGATGGTCAAGGCATGATCTTAGGGAAGATCCTCAACTGAAGGAGAGGAATCCTCAACTTATCCCAAAGATCTCTCAAGTGGTTGGACCTCTCCAAGGTTATATAAGGACGCCTTCTCATGGAGAAAGGTACATGAAAAAGATTGTAGGTATGAAACCTATTATCTCATAGGCAACATACGGAATACAGTGGAGATTACTTGAGAAAAGGGGTTAGACAAGGAGAACTAGAAGAAGTTGTTGCACCTTCATCAAAGGATTGTAAGTACTTTTACTTGCTCTCATTAATAATCAATGCTTGGCCTGTTTGATTCAAACTTATGCTTGTTCCATATGATTTTGTCTGCAATATATGGATCTATATTTGAGCTCATCTCAGTAGAGTAGGAAGTCCATTGTATATTTGTTTGTTCTACATGACCTATCAAGAAGCTTAGGATCGAAGCTCAGTCTAGACTTTGCAGGGACAAATGTCATTAATAAGGTACATATATTTCTTCTTCTCATTCATATGTTAGCTTGATTAGATCTAAAAGGATGTTAGTGTCCATGTTAATAACTTTTCTATATTGGCCTTAGGATTCTAGAGACCAAGAGGGAATCCACTTGTCCACAGGGGGATTCACCTACAACAGAAATTGGCGACCGTACTGGGGAGGAGCCTTGATTTTTGTTTCCATTCAAAGATATTGTTTTGTCCTTTTTCCCACTCATTTTACCTTCGCCATATTGTCTTTTTGATTCTTAGATTTGTTTGTTTACCTCTTTATTTCATCATGATCACCCTGATCGACTTAATTTCTTTGATGTTTTGAGTTTCTGTGCATTTTTCTGAGATTTTGAAGCAGAGCGCTCCCCTACCCTTGTTATTAGAGTGCCAACACTCCCTGTTGGTATTACACAGAGTGTTGGAGTTCTCTAGTACCCCTTACACCAGAGAACTACCCCATTTTCAGTGAAAAATCCTCTAGGTTTTCAGTTTTCTGAGTTTAGTTTTTTTCCTTTTGCATTTTCTCAAGGTCTCATACTCTTAGTCCATCTTTTTCATTGGATTTAAACACCTTAATTCTAAGAATTCAACCTCTTTTGTTTGGGATTTTTACATTTTCTTTCCTTGCCTTGAAGTCACTCTTTGTCTTTGTTGACCTAGAGTTAACTTGTTGTTTTCTTCTCCTTTATCTGACTGAGTGGAAGCTTTTGTGAGGGAATCCAAAGGTCTGTGAACCCTTTCATTTGATCTTTGAGGTCATTCTTCCAACATTTCTCTTTTGTTTGAGGTTTTTTGGTTCTCTTTTTGCAAATTTGGTTACCTTTGTCTTTCTTGTTTATTCACAACGAGAGTGTATATTTTGTTTTGTGTGAGGTTTTTTTATGATTTTTTAATCCTGAAGTCTGATTGACATTTAGAAGTTTTACATCTGATTATCATTCACATATAAGAAAAATGACATATTTTAGGGATTGGTTTGGATATTAGAAGGCATTTCTGAAATTTTTAGCATTGCATTGGATTTGATTGAGGACGTTGCATCTTACTGTTTGATAGTGAAAACAACTCTTTATCTTTCCCTTAAATAGCCATTCATCGAAAGACAAGAATTCTTATCATTTTCTTATGCATTTTTTGGATTTGAGTCGCAATACAATTAGTGTTATTGTCATACACCCTTTGAGTAAAGAACAACTGCAAAATGAATCCTAATTAAAAATTATCTATAAAATTTTGTTTTTAGGATATTCCACCAACATTAGACTAGGATTAGAACTTTGGATTAGGCTGTGAGTACAAATCTCCAAAGTTTTCAAAACAAACATTAGCATCCTCAGATAGGGAGAGTCAAATCCAATTTTCGTATAGGATTTCTGGGATCCCCCTCTCACACAGGGGTTATACACGAGGTCACATTCAAGTGAGTTATAGAGATTATCCCTCCGTGGTTCAACTGTTTGTAGTGGTCAGATCGTATATTGGGGGTCACTTGAGGGTATACCCACGATTATGTGTGGGAGCCTCTCGAGTTGATTTCGGACTTGTTATCCTGCCCATATGTTCGGATCGGACTGTCGTCTATAGCCTCCTAGGATTCGACTGCGAGTTGGTTTCCTTAGTTTCCATAATACTTAGGTACTTACACGAGGTGACGGTGAAGGGAAGTCTCATTGTACCTGGAACAAACATTGGTCAAACTCACTTGGGCTCCTTGGAGGGTAAATCCACAATTACTCTGTGGAAGCTTGCACCAAGGTGAAAGTCTGTTAAGAAGGTCACCATTGTAACTGTTCCACCATATCCTATCCCCTTCTTGACTTGGTCATGTGACGTTGGATTTCATCACCAACTAGTACGGTCATCGAGAGAAGTTTTGTTTGCTTGGTTTTGATTCCTATATTTTATTAGCGTATGTTGTTTCTTTCTGTTAGTTGGCCCTATATTTTCAGCGTGTACTGTTATTCTCCAAAAATTGAGCCTGTAGATGATAAAGGTCTTCACTGATCATGTAGGATGCAAGGGATGCCTCTGGAAGGCTACCAACCCTGACCTCCTAACCCTCCAAAAGACAACTTTCGTGGAGAGGTAGAAAATCAATCTGATGCTGGGAGTGTTGTTTCTCCTCCGTTAGACAATTCAGAAAGTGCTTTGGTTATGGTTGAGAATCCCACTCCTCGCACTACATATGTGTCTAAAATTCCTCTTGAACCACTTTTACTTCATTTAGACTCTCTTGGGAACATCATAGATGAGGATGTCCCACCGTTAACTGCGAGAGATTTTTCTAAAACATATATGGGATACACAAAACCAACCTTTGGTGATGAGTATAGGACTCCTATTCGTCCTACCACTGCAGTAGATACAAATCCAACACTTTCTCATTATGTATGGAGGACTTCATCAGGATGTGATCTCTATGAGCATTTTGAATCCTTTCAACAACCCTTTAATCCTCATGATACTCCTGTTGAAACTGGGCCATCTAGTCAAACGATGAATCATCCCATCGATCAGGTCATTAAACCTGTTGTTACATCATCACTAGTCTATCCTAATGCTGAACTCATTACCTCTACTCATTCCCAAGGCACTTCGATCCCTACCCCCTCTTTTACAAACTTTCACTGTACAACTCCACATGTTCTGCACGATCCTGTCGGGACATCTTTTCACCTGAGAATGAAGACCCTTTCCAACCAAATACATCCAATTGGAGAGAAACCACCATCTAGCAGACCTATCCCTCCTGGAAGACCACCTTCCTATGAAGGGCCTAACCCTCCTAGGGGACAACCCCCTTTTCATGTTCTTCCTAGAGGGAAACCTCCCTTTGCTAATCATACCCCGATCATTAATCCACTACTGGCAGGGGGGAAACTTCCGTTTGCTAGAAACCCTACAAAATCCTGGGGAGTATCTTCCAGAGGCACATTTACCCAACCCCATGTTGGGGGGCACTCATATCATAACCCACAAGGAGGAGTATCAAATCATATTCCTTCCGTACCATCTTATGGACAACCTTATCCGTGAGACATCCCAAACACCACTTGGAGTCCTCAAGGACAACAACCTTATCCTCCCCATGGGCCTAATGTGTATCTACCTCCGGGATCTACTTCTTACCCTCCTCAAGGGCACAATGTTCATCCTCTTTCTGGGCAAGCAAATCACCCGGCTTACAATGCTCAAAACCGACCGGGTCATGCAAATGTTTCTCATCCATCATCGAATATTGTTTATCCTGGTCAACAACAACCGTATGTAGGAGGACCTACTGGTTACAACTAGACACCTAACCCAGTTTATGGCCCTACTGGTGTTCCTATGCCACATCAGTATCATCCACAAATTAACCGACAACTACCTTTTCTTGCGACTCAGGATCTCCTAGACTTGTCTCTGTTAACTAATGATACTATTTTTCATTCACCGATTTGGCCAGTTATTCAAGATAAAATTCCTTCTGATATTCTGAAATTTTATGAAAAATATGGCGAAGATCTAAATAACCATGTGATGACTTTCCATTTGTGGTGTTCATCAAACTCTTTCATGGATGATTCTACATGTTTGCGTCTTTTCCAGCAAACACTTATGGGCTCAGCAACAAAGTGGTATATTGAACTACCACATTCCTCTTTTCATGATTTGAACTCCCTTGCCATATATTTCCTCATGCACTTTCAACTACCTATTCGCTACGAGACAGGTACTAAAATATTGACCTCCCTTCATCAAACTGACTCTGTGCATATCTATGAACATATTCATGAGTGGATATGACAATGAAGGATGATCAAAGTAATCATTCCTGACATATTATTGGCGAAGTGGTTTACTAAATCACTTTTACCCCCGATCGCTTGCGATGTCGCTATGGGTGGCACGGTCACAGAGGAAGAAACCATTGCTTGGGATCAGTACTTAGATTTGGTTTATTCACATTCTGGTACTTTGTATGATTTTCTTCCAAATGTTTCTCGAGTTAATACCGATCAATCCAATATGTCATCCTCATCTCATGTGGACGGTGTTATTGGTTCCGTAAAAACTCAATCTACTTCCCAGTCGACCACACTCTCCTCTACCTCTCCCCAAACTCATATCTATGAGGTGAATTCCATTCAATCTTCCCCTTCACAATAATCTAGAGGTAAGAAGAAGGAAAAAATAAAATAAATAAATACTAATAACAATGAACAACAAAAACATCAAGCTCAAACACCTGCTACCGAAAAGCAACCACAACGAAAATTGAAATTCATGTGTATCATTTGTGGTGATGATCAATACATTCGAGACTATCCACATCGCAATGAAGTGGACAAAATTTTCCAGGGAAATTCACAACCTGCTGTGCTTACTTAGCCTTTTCCACAGCAACAGTCCATGGTTTCTCAAACCCCCTCTCCTGGGGGCAATTATAGCCATCCTCATGATGAGACCTCGACAAGTGCACATATTTATATGTTTAATGGGATTAATTTACCACTCACTTTAATACATACGACACACCAGGTAACCCTGACAAAGGAAAGGTCACTAACGGTACCGTTACTTTACCAGATCCATCACCATCCTCCGTTAGTCTTGCATCGGTTAATCCTTCATTTGGACCACTTCATATTGAGAAACCTACGTTTGACTCTATATTACACCTTCCTAAGAGCACTATTCGTAAATATACCTTTAATCCTAGTTGACGTGCCGCCCAGAACTACAACATTGTTGAAGATTTGTCTCAAGCACTGTGTGCTATGTCTGCGTTAGATGTTCTACAACACTCGCCCAGTCAACATAGAATGCTCTTGGATGCTATTGGTGTTGTTGATCTTGAGTCGTCCAACCATATCATGTTTAACCTGGAAAATTATACGTCTTGACTCTCCCACCAACTTAATTTCCAAGTTGATGTTGTTGTTCAAAATCAACAAATCCACCGAACTATTCTAGATGAGGAGCCTCAACTTGTGTCATGTCTCTAGCATATTGGAAAGGTTTAAAATTACCTGCACTTAACAAATCCCCAACGATGTTATGCACATTCGATGGGTGAGTTTTTCATCCCCATGGGATTTTACAGTCCTTGCCCATCCAATTAGGAGGAAAAATTGTCACTGTTGATGTTGAGGTGGTTGATTCCCCCCTCAATTACAACTTGTTACTTGGAATAAGTTGGTTTTATGCTATGAATTCCGTTGCCTCATTGGTCTTTCAATGTGTACAATTTCCTCATCAGGGAAAAATTGTCATTGTTGATCAGTTAGATTTCTGCACGACCGATGCTCGCACTCCCTCTACCAACAACATTCCTTTCTTGGGAGACCACAAGATCACGTATGAAAGTGTTGGTGTTGGCTTACTGAAATATTCTAGCCTTATGGGTACCTTCCCTACACCACTTCCACCGACTACACATCATATTGGCACCGTTGATATGATTTCGACCACGACTTATCAATCTTTGGAATCATCTGACCCTTGGATTGTACCTAGTCCATTGGAATTCGATGCACTAGGTGACACCATGCCACTTAGTCCAGCCGAGACATCATAGGTTTCTATCCAATCCTCTTCTCCCTCTTTAGATGACCAAAATCTATTGGCACCCGACAGTTACTCGATGCCATCACAGTTAAGTTCCTTGTCATCTGCGATCGACTACATTTCCCCAATTTTTACCTCTGATGAATCTATTATGGAAATGTTGATCATTGACAAGCTACCTCGGGATGATAACCATCATCGATCCTATTTTCTTCCCCCTTGTGAAGAAATTCAGGGAGATATACACTCTATCTCCCCTCCTGATGTCAATTTTCTATCATCTCCCATGCCTTCAACTTCCGATGATTTGGATCTGGTAGTTGACATGGTGATATCTTTGGTAGGGCTATTGGAGCCTACTCTCCTTACCCCTGTCGTGACCCTTGACATGTGTTCCTTCCAGAGTGATTTTCTTCCATCCATTGAAGATATCTTGGAAGCCATGACTGAGTTTTGTCCCTTTACATGGTTTTCTTCCAGAGCGTTATTCTCTTGGAAGCCATGATCAAGAAGAGTCCACGAGCACATTTTTTCTTCTCTGTAAAAATCTCATTAAAAAATGAAACAGAGGTCATGATCATAGTTTCTCTTCTCTGTAGCAAGCTCGTTAAAAAATGAAACAGAGGTCACAAGCATAGTTTTTCTTCTCTGTAGCAAGCTCGTTAAAAAAAATGAAACAAAATCTTTGAGCATAGTTTTTCCTCTCTGTAGCAGGATTGTTAAAAAATGAAACAACAATATAGGGATTGAACTCAGAGCCTTGAGCATATTTCTTTTATTATGTCAAGCTCATTAAAAAATGAAACAGTCACCTCTCTTGAACCTTCTTTTCATCCACCCTTATCCTTTTTCTTCATCTAGTAGAGAAATTGGTGACAACCTCAAAGTCAGTGAATGAATTGAAGCTTGGAGGGTATGTATCTAGCCTTTGATAATCATTCTGGAGTTAATCCACTAGCTTTCAAGCTGGGGGCATACCGAGCTTAGTCTTTTTTCTTTCTCATGCTCGCAAAAACATGAGAATGTAACCGAGTAGACTTTTATCACTTTTTCAGACTCGCATGGATATACGAAAAAGGAACCCCCTGAAGTTGTCTTTAAGCTCTTCTTAGACTCTCTAAACATGAAAATATTGTCGGGTGATCTTGCTTCCTTTCCCACTCGTTAAAAGGTTCAAAAGGGTGTCTTTCGAGTTATAATTTATCTCTTTTTTGGCCTCACAAGAATAACATTACAAAAAAGGACAACATTGGAGTCGTCTTTAAGTTGTTTTTAGACTCTCTAAACATGAAAAAACATTGAGTTTACCTTCTCTAGACTCGTTAAACAATCATACATTGAAGGGCCCATACGGGACCGAACCCTTGCTTCTTCTAGTTTGCTAAACAAAGGAAGAGGGACTTACCAAAGGTGAGTCATATTGAGCATATGTTACCCTCCTCAAGCTCATTAAATTAAAAATAGGTACTCGTCTATCTGGATGGGGGAAAAATTGAAAGAAGCAAGCCAAGAAGTTTTTTGAGAACATTACTAGTAACTCTTACGGTCACCCTTGAACAAGACACTTTGTCTTTGAACGCATTTTAATCCACTGAAACTGTGCACTGAGCCAATCCACTGAGTTTTTGTTACTCTTTTGGGTCACCCGATGAAATTCACCATAGCCACTGCATCATCTTGTTTTGGTGCATTTCAAGTTTCTTCTGTTGTGCCTCAGTGTTCAAGGGAAGTATCTGCCTTGAGAGTCAACCATCACAAATATCCTATTTCAATAATCGTGTCAGTCCATGTTCATTTGATCTACCAATTACATCTCTGTGTCAATTTCATGTCATTGATGGGGGATACATCAAGGCCCTCCCTCGGCGAGTCTTTTCCTATAGACTTCAGCACATTATCTAGGAACTAGACTTAGAAACCAATTAGTACCTTGGGACCTGCATGACTCAATGGAAGGCCTCCTTGTGTCCGATAGTGGATTCACATCATTGAACCCTGATCGGATGATTCCACAGATGTTTGACTTTTGCTCATACATTCACATTCGTTGGAATGTACTAGAGTACCTTGGGAATCATTGACATCAATGGTGATCTCCCTCACGCTTGTTAATGGTTTACATAATTTAGCGGTAATCAAGTGGTTTCTGCCATGTTCGAAATCAAAACATCTATTCACATGGTTATATTCATACTACATTGAGATCAGTAAGAATACCCTGGGTTGAGTCATCACTCTTATATGTACTTTTCCCAGGTTGTGAAGGTGTTCTTTTGAACTATGACACATATACTGTTACATAGATCCACTCTGTATTGGTCGTGGCTATGTCTTGTCATCTTGTAGATCCACTATGTATTCTTCATGGCTATGATCAGTTCAGGTCATAGGAGTATAGATCCACATTGTATCTTCAGTGGCTATACCTTTTGTCAATATAATTATGGATCCGTAGTGCATTTTATGGCAGCCATACCTAAAAATTCTTTATCACTCAAGCATAGGTATGCCTGCCTTGGGTTTGAAACATGTCATAATATTTGTTTGATGATTGTGTGCATATTTTTCTAGCCTCTCTGCATCCATACCCTTTCTCTAAAAAGTCTACAAAGTACTTCAGTCATCACTGTCTTCTAACTTCATACTTTGGGGGGAAATCTGTTACACCTCAAAATTACTCACTTCAATAGTGTCACAAGTGTTGTCATTGCAAGTGTTGTAAGTGTCGCATTTTGTCCACAAGTGTCGCATATTGACCACAAGTGTTTCAAGTGTCACAAACATCATACTGCCATCTTTCCTATTTCGTTCCTCTAACGAAATCACAAGGACACTTAAGACACCTCAAAGACTAGTTTTGAAGAATAGAAATCAGTTGACATGGAGTACAAACCTTTTGTCACTGAAAGAACCACTAAAAAATGGATTTTGGAGAGGAGAGCTCCCCTACCCACTGTCAGGGAGTGCTAGCACTCCATGGACCTCTTTGGGGGAGTGTTTGACCACCCTGTGCACCCTTTTAGGGGAGCGCTACCCTTTTCTGAGCAGGTTTTTGGTTTTTTGAGACAAAGCAGGGAAGAATCCCTCAATTTATTAAGGTGGTTGGATTCGAATATATGGTCAAGGCATGATCTTAGGGAATATCCTCAACTAAAGGAGAGGAATCCTCAACTAATCCCAAATATCTCTCAAGTGGTTGGACCTCTCCAATGTTATATAAGGAGGCCTTCTCATGGAGAAAGGTACATGAAAAAGATTGGAGGTATGAAACCTATGATCTCATAGGCAACATACAGAATACAATGGAGATTACTTGAGAAAAGGGGTTGGACAAGGAGAACTGGAAGAAGCTGCCACACCATCATCAAAGGATTGTAAGTACTTTTGCTTGTTCTCATTAATAATCAATTCTTGGCCCATTTCTTTCAAACTTATGCTTGTTCCATATGATTTTGTCTGCAATATATGGATCTATATTTGAGATAATCTCAGTAGAGTAGGAAGTCCATTGTATCTTTGTTTGTTCTATAGGACCTATCAGGGAGATCAGGATTGAAGCTCGGCCTAGACTTTGCAGGGACAAATGTTGTTAATAAGGTACATATCTTTCTTCTTCTCCTTCATATGTTAGCTTGATTAGATATAAAAGGTGCCAGTGTCCATGTTAAGCACTTTTATGTCTTGGCCTTAGGAGTCTAGATACCAAGAGAGAATCCACTTGTCCGTAGGGAGATTCATCTACAACACCCATTGAAAAGTGTTCTTCACACTGGTTAAGGCATGTAAATGAGATTCTATAAAGGATAAGTTTGAAATTAATATCCTCCAATACTGTATTGCACCTAAGAAGCTTCGCATTTTAGTTACATTTTTGGGCTTATGCCAATTTACAATTACATTAATCTTGGAAGGATCAATTTTTAATTTTCCTCCTCCTACAATATGACCTAAGTACACAAGTGTAGTCTTACCAAATTCACATTTGCAAAGTATCCAATACTTTCTTTACATGCCTTACATGTTGATCCCAAGTCCTGCTAAATATAAGAATGTCTCTTAAATACAATCACAAAATCATCTATAAAAGGATTGAATACATCATTCATGACATGCATGAAATTTGTCAGAGCATTACAAATCCCAAAGGGAATAACTAACCACGCAAACAATCCCTGATTGGTTTTAAAGGCAATCTTCCATGCATCCTGTTCTGCAACCCTAATATAATGGTATCCACTGTGCAAATCCAACTTAGTGAAATAAAAAACATTCTTTAACTGATCAAGTAAATCATCTATATGAGGAAGAGGGTATTGATATTTCACCGTGATTTTATTAAGGCCTGGTAATCGTCACACATTCGACATGTGCCATCCTTCTTTGGCACCATCATGATCGAAGAACCACAAGGAGATGAGCTAGGATGGATGACCCCTTGATCCAATAAGCCTTGTATCTTCTTCTTGATATCTTTCATATATACAATTGACATCCTATACATGCCCACATTAGGAAGAGGAGAATCCTGTTGAAGATGCATTTCATGTTGGATTTCCCTATTAGGATGTAATCCATCTCGTTCCTAGAAAATATCACCATACTTAGAAATAATATCAGTTAATTATTTATTATGAGAAGGATCACATCCTTGGAAAGCGTTGGATGTTCTGAAATCTTTCTCCCTTACGCCATGAGTACATATCTCTTATTAGTGTTTATGAGTCTCTTCATTTGTCCTGCACTAACAAGTGATATGTTTACCCTCATGCTGTGGGCCCTAAAAATATATTCCACTCCCCCCTTGTTAAGGTGATATTTGTTCTAATGACGAAAGAAGACTTCTTTTATATCATAAAGATAAGGACTCCCCAACACTATGCCACATATATCAAGTGATGCAACGTGTAGAAATTTAAATAGAGTTAATGTATTTCCTGTGATTCTCCTGATCTAACAATTATATGCCACTGTTAAATACAAAATCGTTTCTACTAATATTCTTGCGGAAAATTAAACCACAATCACAAAGTGAAATATCAAGAACACATAACACAAAAGTTTTTTCGGGAAAATGTAAAGCTAAAAACCCCACTATCATATATTATGTATATCATGGATCATGAAACAATCTCATACAAAACTCTAATCCAGGAGCTCTTAGTACAATACAATCGTCTCACACTGTCATGCAAAACTCAGCAAATACATGTGCCAATTTTGTCTCAGATAGCCTACCTCCTCTGCACAATACCTGCAATTAGAATTCTCACAATGAATTCGAATTTCCTAGTTTGCACATGCTCATAAGCATATCCACTGCATGTTTGATTTCATGAGTGCACTTCACTTAAATCACAACTGATAGCCAAACTTTCCCTTTCACCTGTTATCTCAACTGGGTCTCCACTAGATCTGACATGCATGTAGTTAACCGTGGTGAATATTCAGTTTTATGTGAGTTCATTGATTTGAATTAATTAATAATTAATTCACTGAACTCTCACTAGTGAAATTTTAGTTACAACTAGTACAACTGAGCTTAACTCACTTAACTACACTTATAATTATGTTACAACGCCAAATCACTCAGTTATAAATGAGATAATAGATTAATATTTATTGTCCAATTTATTTAAGGGAAAAGTAAATTAGACACATGTTTCTTGTTGGCTTTTCAACACTCCCTCTCAACAAGAAAGGGATTATCCTTCACCCCAATCCTATCTCTATGGTATTCGAATTTTCTCCTGGTGAGTGCCTTCATCATAATGTCTTCATCCCGATCTTCCGTAGGAATGTATTGAAGCAACATGATCTTCCGCTGCACAAAATATTTGAGATGATGATACTAGATATCTATATGCTTAGATCTATCATGAAACATAGGATTAATCGAGAGTTTAATGCAAATCTGATTATCACAATAAATCACTGTGGATCTAAATGAGAACCAAACAAACCAACCAAGATATTTATCATCCAGACAACCTCGCATGTAGCTTGAATTGCTTCCATGTATTCCTCTTTTGTTGAATTGAGTGCCATGGATATTTGTTTCCTGTTGTACCAAGAAACATTTGTAGATCCAATACTAAAGATATCCCCTGATGTGCTCTTTCTGTCCGTTGGGTTTCCCACCCAATATGCATCCGTGAAGCCATGCAAATTGACCTCATCCGTCTGTCTGTACCATAATCCATACTCATATGTGCCTTTCATATATCTCAGGACATGCTTACCTGCCTTCCAAAAGAGTTTGGTAGGCTTAACCATCGCTTGACTTAGCTGGTTAACCGCATAGCAAATGTTTGGTCTCGTATTCACTAAATACATTAGCAAACCCACTAACTGTCGATAGACAATAGCATCCACTACCTCTCCAGAAGTAGCATCCTCTTTCCTCCAGTTTCCTGAAAGAGGAGTATCCACGGGTTTACAACCCTCCATGTGAAACTTACCCAGTATCTCCCTTGCATACTTGCCTTGAGACACAAAAAGTTCACCATCTCGCTGCCATATTTCCAATCCAAGGAAATAATGAAGGAGGCCCAAATCCTTCAACTCGAACTCCTTTACAAGGTCATCCTTGCATGAGTGTATCAACTTCTCATCACCAGTCAGTATGAAATCATCAACATAAATAAAAATGATTAAAATCTTACCCTCCACCACTGATTTTTCAACCGGTCTTGGGACAATTTCCCATGCTCTGTTTTTGACAATGGAATCATACCCCTCTACCATAGTATCAACCCAAGTGGGATCCTGCAATGCTTCCTAAAAGGAGGATGGTTCAGTCACAATACATTTTCTCATGAGAGGCATGTATCCAGTAAATCAATCAGGAGCCTGTCTCTGTCTACGATGTGAAGTAGGGGCTCCTACATTCTGCGCAACATCTAGTCTCAATCTATTAGCTTTCGTGGTGCGCTTTCTACCATTTCTGATGGATGGCTCTGCTTGAGTGGTTTCCTCCACTCCATGAATCTCCTCATGTGGTTTCTCCACATCTCGAGACTCATATTTGGTAACCAACAGTTCCTCTTCTGCATGCAAGTCTAGCTCCCTCTCAAGCGGCAACTGCATGGCTTTCCCCTCATCGAATTTTATATCCCGTCGCATAACAGTCATCTTACTGTTCAGAAAATACACATGATAATTATGGGGTGTTTCTGTGTACGCCACAAATATCCCAACTTCAGCAGTCAGTTCTAGCTTCTTCTTGGAATCCTTGGTCACTTGCACATAAACAGATGAGCCAAATTTTTTAAAATGAGAAACATCAGGTTTCTTACCAGTGAAAGCTTCTTCAGGTGTACTCATGCCAATTACTCTATGAGTACAATGATTCTGCATATAAACTACAATATTGCATGCTTCTTCCCACAAATGCATTGGTAGGCCTTGATCATGCAACATCGCTCGTGTTTCACCCATGATCGTTCTATTCTTACTCTCTGTGACCCCATTGTGTTGTGGGTTATGAGGCGCTATGAGTTCTTTTTGAATTCCTTCTCTATTGCAAAATTCTTTGAATTCGGTAGAGATGTATTCTCCATCATTATCGCTCCTTGGAGCTTTCGCTTGCTTCTCTGACTCTTTCTCCACCAATGCTTTAAACTCACAGAACTTTGAGAATGTTTGATCCTTCTTCTGCATGAAGAATATCCAGCATTTATGAGAAAAGTCATCAATAAAAATAACATAATACCTATGTTTTTCTATTGAAGCAACTGAGAATGGTCCACACACGTCTATGTGAATTCTCTCTAGGATCACCGAAGCACGGTTCTCCTTTTCATGAAAGGTGGACTTTACATACTTCCCTAGGGTGCAACCCTTGCATTGGTATAACTGAGAAACTGTTCCCATTGGAAGTCCAATAGATATTTTTTGCATGATATTCAAGGCTCCATGATGAATATGTCCCAATCACCTGTGCCATAATTCACCCTCATCTTGGCTCACCACTTCTTCTGCCTTTCCCACCATGGCACTGCAACCATCTACCTCCATCATGTAGATATTCTTAACTTGAATCCCTATCTTCTTGACTTGACCCATTGCTTTATGTCGCAGGTAGCATTTTCCATCACTGAAAACAATGTCATAGCCTTTGTCCTCCAACATTGTGATTGAGACCAGGTTTTCTTCAAACCTAGAACATGCATAACATTTTTCAATTGAAATGGTTTACCTGACTCCCTTTGAAATTTTATGGTACCAATACCAGTTGCACTGTATCATCCATCGTCTCCCATCTCTATATGCATTCTAAGATATTTTTCCTCCAAGTCAATGAAAGACTCTTTATCTCCCATCATGTGGTAGGAAGCGCCACTATCAAAATACCACACCGATCCTGATGCACTTGATGCCATGCATGCGATCAAAGAAAATTCAAGTTCAAATTGAGAGACAAGAGCCTCACCAGTTGAAGCTCCAACAACCATCTTGTTCTTCCTCTTCTGTGGACAGTTTGCAGTGATATTCCCATGTTCATGATAGTAAAAACACTTCACTTTGGACAAATCCAACTTCTTGACTTTAGACTCATATTTTTAATGGAATTTCTTCCCTTTCCCTTTCCTTGCCTTGGCAGTCAAAGCACAATCCTCTTCATCATCATGATTTGATGAAGATCCATCTTTGTTGTTCAGCCTGAACTCCTCCTGCACTAGATCCGACCATAGTCGTTCCCAATATGGCAATTTTTCCCTTCTATTAACAGAGTCTTGATATCTGTGCCAACTCTTGGGATTTCCTAGAAGTGCCAAGCTCACCAAATCATTAGCAATGACTGTTATTCCCACACTTCCAATCTCATCCCAACTTTGGACAAACTTTGTGATATATTTTGGAATGGTGTCACCCTTCTCCATCTTTATCTTCCTAAGTTTATCTTTGAGCGCCAATTTCCTATGGTCGCTACTGTTCTGGAACAGATCCATCAAAACCTTCCACATTACATGTGGTGTGGTTTTCCCATGGAGACTTGAGACATTGTGGTCTCATACTCCCTCCAACAGAATCATCCTCGCCTTTGCCACTTTCTTTTTCCATGCATCAAGATTTGCAGTATCTGTCGCATCCGGAATAGGAACATCTTTGTCAATGTAATCCTTCAAGCCATTGTCTTCGAATACTTCCTCCATCCTATCCTTCCAAGAAAAATAGTTAGAGCTGCCCTCGAGTGCATACTCAAAACTCAAGCCATTGAAAGACATTTCGATCTTGAATCGATTGTCGCACCAATAAAGTCCTGCAAATTTGAATGTTATCCAACCACAAAACTCAACTGCTACAATTCCTCTTGCCCTGGGAGGTTCGCACTCTACCTGAGAGAAGCCTAAGGGAATTTTTCACCCTACTAGTGTCTAGCCTGCGAACTTGTTGAGGAAGTTTGCACCCTACCAGTGTACAGCCTGCAAAAATAACAAGGAAGTTTGCATTGTAATGCACAATGGGGTGAGGGTAGTTTTCACTTCTCCTTTAAGCAGCTTGTGAGAATATTGATGAAGTTCACACCTCTCCTTTGAGTAGGGTGCGAGAATTTCTACTCCAAGAAATGTGTGTATTTTTCAGTACTAAGGTTCGCACCCTGCTAGAGACGAGACCTGCGAAAATACTATTATTTTCGCACCTCACTTTCGTGGCTCCGTGTCTCTGATACCATGTAGAAATTTCAATACAGTTAATGTATTTCCTGCGATTCTCCTGATCTAACAATTATATGCCATTGTTAAATACAAAATCACTTCTACTAATATTCTTGCGGAAAATTAAACCACGATCACAAAGTGAAATATCAAGAACACATAACATAAAAGTTTTTCCAAGAAAGCGTAAAGCTAAAAACCCCACTATCATATATTATGTATATCATGGATCATGAAACAATCTCATACAAAACTCTAATCCAAGAGCTCTCAATACAATACAATCGTCTCACACTTTCATACAAAACTCAACAAATACATGTGCCAATTCTGTCTCAGACAACCTGCCTCCTCTGCACAATACCTGCAATTAGAATTCTCACAATGAATTCAAATTTCCTAGTTTTCACATTCTCATAAGCATTTCCACTTCATGTGTGATTGCATGAGTGCACTTCACTCAAATTACAATTGATAGCCAAACTATCGCTTTCACTTGTTATCTCAACTAGGTCTCCACTGGATCTGACATGCATGTAGTTAACCGTGGTGAATATTCAGTTGCATGTGAGTTCACTGATTTGAATTAATTAATAATTAATTCACTGAACTTTCACTAGTGCAAGTTTAGTTACAGCTAGTACAACTGAGCTTAACTCACTTAACTACACTTATAATTATGTTACAATGCCAAATCACTCAGTTATAAATGAGATAATAGATTAATATTTATTGTGCAATTTATTTAAGGGAAAATTAAATTAGACACATGTTTCTTGTTGACTTTTCAACACAACATCCAAATCCACTTCATCAATCAACTTTGAAGAAATAGAAAATCTGACCCTAGATTGGTTGGTGACATTAAGTTTAACTTTATCACATACCCAACCAAGAGGATAAGGCTTTGGATGTGGTTTAGTTTCAAGACCCATCTTTTTGACAAGTGCTTCAGATATCAAGTTTACTTGGGAACCCAAATCAAATAATGTATATATCTTAGTGTGTTTAGATACAACTCTTATATGAAATAATTCATTCCTCTTTCGTTCATCATCATGAGATTCATTATTGGAATTTGAACTAGCATGAAGGGAATCGTTACCTTGTACTCCAACTGATGTGATCTTTCCTTCATCTCTTGAATCAGAACCAAGATCTTGTTGAACTGTAAAAATGGTCTTTGTCTTCCCCTTTCCACTGCACTGTTTCGGTCTCTTCTCTGGATGTAGTTTCCAATAGTGTTAATCATCATGACCACTTTTATTACAATGAGTGCAAGATGGTTTTCCTTCTTTTCTTTTTACAATGGAAGTATTCTTGTCCTTCCTTTTAAACTTATTAAATGGATTATGTGGGAAATTGGAAGGTTTCTTTGTGGGATATTCTTGAACATGCTTTCCCCTATTATCAAGGTGAGTGGCTTGCACACAAACTTCGTGAAGGCTAGTGGGGTTAAACAATAGAAAAGTATGATGAATATAACTATGAAGTGTGCCAATATACTTTGTTAAAGTTTCATAATAATCCAAAGGAATGTTTAATGAAAGAGCTTTCTTCCTAAATTCTTTCGTGAAACTTTGTACAGTTTGAACTTTAATTTGGCTTAAAGTTTGCCATTCCATCATTGCTTTATGTAAATAACCCAAAGGATAAAATTTCTTCCTTATCGCTGATTTAAATTCCGACCATGAGGAAAGAAGATTACCACACTTATGTCTTGAAGTTTTTTCTCCCACCATACACAAGTGGTGCCTTCCAACCAAAGAGAAGCCTGTTGCACTTTAACTTCCTCTTCATCAATCTGTTGAACACGACAATATACTTCAACCCATCGGATCCAATTATCTAGATTTTCAGGATTAGCATCTCCATTAAACATTGTTAAAAAAAATTTTACATCAAGCTTTAATAATAGTTTCTTAAAATAAGATTTATGGCTAGAGTGATGAGAATGATGAGAATGATCAAAGGAAGAAGAGCTAGAACTTGATGATGAATATGGAGGCTCGGGAGGGTCTCCTCCATCCCCTTGATTTAAGGAAGCATTATCATCAACTTGTGCTTCCTTTTTCTTCTCTTTATTCTTGATCCTGTTCTCGTAGTCTCCATACATTTGCTCGACCATTTCTGACAAGCGATAAAAGACCATATGTAATTTTTTCTCATGTTCATCATGCTTGTCCTCTTTTACCATTTTCTTCCTTCGGGATGCACGACCAACTTCAAGATTGAAAGTATTAAGTGTTCCTTCACCCTACTTATGCTTGGCCCTAGTAAGAATTCACACTCAACAATTCAAGTCAAAGATGACTTCTCTGATACCAACATGATCCAGGATCTTTTCATCGAAGTGACTTATAAATAATTGTATTAAACGAGCATAAATTAAAGTGCACCATTAAATAAGGAAAAGAGCAATAATGAAGAGACAAAAGCATCAAATCTAAACAAAAAAACTTGGTAACAGATTTTGTCCCTAGTGGGCTACGTCTCTGGGTCCTACTCTCAAATGGGTAGGCATTTTTATTAACTCAGCAAAAGAATTTTGAAAAATACATAAGTATACCTCATTCTGGAATTAAGTTGAAAAAGTTTTTCTCAGATCAAAAAATGAACAACACCATTGAATTTGTAGCGTTGAATTACCCAAAAATGTCTATCTCCACACCTCAATCTGACTCTGGCATTCCCAGGCCCTTGAGAAATATCGTATCAGTTTGTGTGCCTACTCCTTGCATTTAATTCTCCATATTGTGTATCGAATTCTGCGGCCAACCGTACCATCGAGCGCCCTCCTCAACCGTCCATGGGAAGACTCAGAATTTAAGGAAAAAGTGGGGTGGACTACACAACGTAGTCTGTTGGCCCAATGGTGGAAAATGCTATTGTTAAGGCATTGTATAGGGGGAGGTCTCAGGGTCGAGCCCGCGGGCCTCCCCTTTTGGGTTATAGTTATAACAATGTATATATATGTAGAATGGAACCTTTCCAAGTTTGGAGCATTGTTTGGATCTGTCAGAACTTGTATTTTGGCCGCTAGATTTGGCGGGCCCATTTTTTTATATTTTCTAAATTCGGTTTTCGGGCCCTCACTGGGCATTTGCCCACTACCATGTGTCATCCCATGACTAAGACACATGGCAACCAACCATTTTCCCACACCAACTACTTGTAAATTCACCTTCCACATCACCTGCTACATCAACATGCCACGTCACTGTACGATCTTCCATGTGGCTATATGGACTACCACGTGGTGCTTTTTCATTGGTCCATGGGTTGACTCGAAAATGCCAAAAACGAGTGACACATGGAAGCCTCTAGTGTTTCCATGTCACCATGATGATGTCAACATGACACATGTCACCTTATGCATGTGCCACATACACTGTACGGATTCTTACATCATACATACTAATGTTGACATCAGCAGTACAGATGCCGACTCATCCTGCTGATTGGGATAGGTTGACCAAAAAATTGACCGCAAATATCTTTCGATTCGTAACTCCGTTTGATGAGATATTTACGTTGTTGGAAATATTACAACACACTCTTCATGATGATGCCAATTTCACTGAGTTTTGAGGACTTTGAATTTGTTCCCTTTCTCTGTCTTTTGAGGCCATTCTAAGCTTCCTGAGTTGCTTCTGCAAATTCTGAGTTGTCCATAGTCTTGTTTGGATCCTTTTTGGATCACATTTATAAACCCAATCATAAAAAATTACAAATAACATTCAAATTCCACTACATAATCAATAAAAAACATAGTCGTTGGCAAGGATCACTACTAGAAAAGCTACAACAAGTTACAAAATCACTTCCAGATTCCAAAAAAAAAGAAAATAAAATAACAAGTATACAAAATATAATTCTAATATTCCATATCATTTTCATCAATAAATAACAAGGAAACCATATCTCTATTACACATAAACAGAGCTACATGTACCTCTGCAGACTACAAGAAAGGCTACAACAAATAAATGAATCACTCCTAATTCCAAAATTTCAACAATGAAAATGAAAGAAACCATCCACAACATCAAATCCTACTATACCATATAATTTTCATCAATAAATAACAAGAAAAAAATCTCTCAATTACACATAAACAAACCTACAGATACCTCTATAGACTACAGGAAAATCTACAACAAAATATGAGTCAAACACATGCATGCAAAATCAAAGGAATTCTCTTATACAAGGACTTCTCAAATTCAAGACTCTAGCATCATGACTCAAGAAATCAAAACTAGGTACACACTCTCTAATACCAATACTCTCTTTACTTACAATTTAATTGCAAAAACAATCATACAAATGCATGGTCAAAAACAATGTTACACTACCCTTCATCAAGGTGGGCCTCACACTCTCATGTGGGGGAGGAGGTCACCTTTACACATTGTGATAAGGGGGTGGTCACTTTAGTATGATTAAAATAATCCAATATAAATAAATTTTGAATCCAGAGATAATGACAATCAACATAAGAAAAAATGGTGTCATGAGCAAAAAAGGTGGTAATTATGAAGATGTTATATCTTCACTAACTTTAAACTAAAAGTTTTTTAAAGGCACCACCTCCAAGAATCATTCAATAAATTCCAAGAATCATTCAATCAATCCATGATCTCTCATGGATACAAATTATCAACCACCAACTCATTTACATATTTAATGATCTTTTGAGAGCATTGATTGTTTAAGAGAAGCTACAAAATTTGGGTTTAAAAAACAACTACAAGGGCCAACCTTCCAAACTTAGAGAAAGTGGATGTCAACAGTTCAATCCTCAAATATGAGAAGTGATAAGTCTATAAGAAAGGTTGGTGAATAAACTCATTGGCTAGAAATAACTATGACCCCATTTGAGAAATGAGCTTGTAGACTTAGGGAATTTTCCTTAAAAACAAAAAAAACCCTTAGTTATCCATCCTTTAGCTCTCTATGATTGATTTTTTGTAGCTCACCTTTATAATTTTAGTTTTCTTCCTTTGTCACACAAAGGAAATTTTGAGACCTAGCCATCCTTTTTAGTGTTTTAAGAACACCTACAACAAACTTTGCATAATTGTTTTGATCTTCAAATATGAAAACAAGAGCTGGTTTTAACATAAGAGAGCCAAAAAACCCCTATAAAGTTTACAAAAATCTAGAGTTAGTATAAATCTTCCAAGATTCTAACTAGTTGGTTTCATGGATGATTTTAAGGATGGAAATTTAGTTTAAAATGTAGAAACCTTGGCAAATCTTACTAATCCTTCATATACCAACTATAAATGTTTGGCGATATTTTTGTAAACATATTCAAATTTCTAAGGATTTTATATAATTTGTATAAAATTTTGGTGATTTTTGAGGTAAAATAATTTATCTTATAGAATTTGGGCGAATCATTTTTATAATAGTGAATCGTTTTTTGGGAAAAACCATGGAAAATTAGCCCATGAGCAAAATTTAGCCCCTAAAATCATCCATGGTTGGTTTACTATGATGATCTCAAAGGATATGATGATGAAATAGCCTTGGATTTTTCCCTCAATTTATAGAATAAGAAGCGACAATAGTATGTCACATATATCAAGGGATTGGAGCTACATATTGATGAGGCTAACACCAACAATATTTTAGGGTTACCTATGGGTTTAACTTGGGAAAAATATGATATGTAGGAGGCTAGTGATGCCAAGAAACTATTATTTCTTAGCTATGAAGAACCTATAGAATACGAAAAATGGAGTAAAGATGGAAATTTTACTTGAGCCTTGGCTTGAAGTGGCCTACCATTTTCTCAAGTGCATAACTTATGAATGGAGATTGAGTGTGATTTAAGATGAAAAATTTAGATTCTTTCATCAATTGAGGCATTTTTTTCATCAAAATCCTAATTTCTAAAGAGAACCTAAGAATCCCTTATTTCCTCCTACAGTCCCTAACATAAAAGAGTGAAAAAGTGGAAAAAAGGAAGATAGATTCTCTGGCATACTATGACATCATCAAGCTCATAATGTGTGAGGCCCTATAAAATATGAGTATCAAAGTGTCATCATACGAGTTTTTGGATATGGATAGGTGGGCCTTCTTGGAGTCAAATTACTCGATTTGGGAATAAATCCCTAAGAGGGATGTGAAGGGAAAGAAGAAATCAAGCAGAGTTGAAAATTCTAAGAAGAAGAACTCCAAACAGAAATTAAAATAGAACCTAATAAAAAAGAGGTGGATGCCACCCTAATTAAAATGAGGACACCACCTAGAAACCCATTAAAAATAAATTATAAATCCACATTCCAAGGGAATAGTAGGAAATCCTATAGGAGGGCTAGGACTAGATCCCAAGCCACTCCTAAAATGATCACTCCCATATCTTCATCCATATTAAATATGTAAATTCTCCTATCCCTATAAGGATCCCATCAAGGGAACCCAAAGAGGAAGAAGATAATAAAGAAGAAGAAAAGAATGAAAAAATAAAGAAGGAAGAGAAAACAACAATTATAGAGGCCACACTGCAATCCACCCTAAAGTATATGGAAGCATCTAGGGATGATTCCCTTAAATGGAAGAATAGAGAGGAGAGAAAGAAGAAAAAAGGGGAAGAATAAATAGGGTAGCACAAATATCATAGAAAACAATCTCTACCACCTATATAGAAACCCCAGATTATGAAAATGCAGGGGGTAGATGACTACAAATAACTGAAACTGTAAAATCAGACCTTGAAGGAAGAGTTACAAAAGACCAAGAAAAATGAGGCCACCCTAACTCATAGAGTATATATAATGAGTATATACATAGACAATATGGCTCAACTAGAAAAATAATTGTCAAGTTGTAGGAAGAACACAAAGACATACACTCTTTTTTAGAGAACAATGGATTAAATTCGAGTTGGAAAGCCTAGCACAACAACTTGGATTTAAGGTAGAAACACCAAAGGAATTTGTATATATTTTCTAGGAAAGTCATGAATAATTGAGGTATAAGATGCATGTGTTCTACTTACTCACCTTTTCCCTCCTGCATCCATACAAATGGAGCCCAAATCCATATGTAGGGGATGTTCATGTCATGGTATTATCATCCTGACTTTTGCATGGAGAACTCAAAGAAAATGAGATAAAGAGATACCGTGAAGAAGAAATCCATACCTCTCTTTGAATTATGGATAAAGATCCTAAACTAGGGGAAATCATAGCCATCCATGAGGCTCTCACCTCAAATATGGATGTGGCACCTAATTTCGAGGAAAAAAAAGGGAAGGTCATATCTCATTTAGAGTATACCCTAAGACTCTTAGGAGAGAAGGAAACTCATGCCACCAAATAAGGTGTTAGTCACTTCCCTATAGTCCTAAAATAATATAACCCCATTCAACCATCACTTTACAAGTGTTCTTGTCCATAAATTCACTCTACAAGGAATCCCCCAAGAATTTGAAGGGACAATGGATTGATTAAATTTCAACTCCCCTCTTCCTTTACACCCTTTAACACTATAGGATTTGGATAGGGAAAGAGAAATCACTACAAGGAGAACAACTACTTGTGGAGTTTTTCATGGAAACTCCTCAAAACATTATTCACTTAGTTGTAAATAGAGGAGGTTATTAGCAGAGGCGGGTGACTAGAGGTTTTTGTAGATGTTTTTTTTCGGTGCTCCTTTATGGAATATATGCACTAGTTCGCATCTAAAAAATACTGCACCGATGCTTAAATGTTCCAATGCCCCATCATTGTTCATAGCAGAGGCATGTTGCAAGAGGTTTTGTCAGATTTTTTTTTAATTGGTACATATTTAAAATACCAATGCACCAACACTTTCATGAACAATGACACCCCAGTGTGTCTATATTCCCATACCACCACCATAATTTATAATAAAATTACATGCACCAAATAAAACACACCAATGTCGTTGAACATCACCCACCAATGCACTTACCTGTCTAAAGGCGCACCGAGGTAGGGTAATTTGTTTTTTACCAAAACAATTTTAATTTTTATAGTGCATCTTGTGCTTTCAAACTATCAATCAAGCATCAGTGGTCACCTTTTTCCCCACTATGCCTCATTTCCGATGTTCTACACCGACTTGGATAGCTCCATTGTTGGATTCCACATATTTCCAAATTTTGGAAATTACCACAAATTTTAATTTCCTCTCAAAAATGAAACCATGCCTCCTCGGGATAGAACAGAGAAGGTAAATGATTTATTAACTTCCTATTTGCATTTCCATCCAAACAAAATTACAATTTATCTTGAAATCAGACATTTTTTCAATTTTTTTAAAATTTCACCTAGTTCCTTAACGGTTCGTATTTCCTCGAAGCAATGTGTATTGTGTTAAATGAACAGTGGACACCAGAAATGGTGTGTTGATATATGGCCACATCTATTCTATTCAAGTTAGTGCACTCTGAAAAATTACCCAAAAAAAAAGTGATGTCCTTTGGAATGCCCCAACACTGGTGCAAACTGGGATTATACCTTCATTGATGCATTACACTTCATTTACTGCACCACTATTTCAATGATATATAAGATTTAACCTAGGGGTGCACCAATTTTAATCAATCCCCTAGGGGTGTACCCAAAACATAATGCCACAATGATTACCTTCGTTGGTGCATCTATGTATGTTTGCACCGATATTGTTCAAGCTAGCACACCATAATAAATTACCAATAAAAACAAGTGGTGCGTCCTTTGGAATGCCTTGACACTAGTGAAAAATGGGATTATAACTGCACTGGTACGTTACACTTTATTAATTTCACCTCTATCTAAAAAATTTATAAAATTTAGCGTAGCAGTGCACTAAGTTTAATAAATATCCTTTGGGTGTACCCCGAAACATAATTCCATGGACAGTCAATGTTTAAACACACTTCCATACTTTATAATAAAATTATATGCACTGAACAAATCGCACTGGTGTCATTGCATATTATGCCATGATACACCTAAATGTACCAAAGAGCATTGAAGTAGGGTAAATTAAAAAAAACATAACCAAACCAATTTTCATTGTTACAATGCATCTCGTGCTTTAAAACTCTTAAGAAAGAACTGGTTCTCACCTTTCTTCCTAAGACGACCTGCTTCTAGTGCTCTACACCGAATTGAATATCTCTATTGGTGGATTCCACACATTTCCAAATTTTGGAAATTACCACAAATTTTCATTTCATCTCAATGGTGTAACCATGCCTCCTCAGGACAAAAGAGACAAAGTAAATTATTTATTACCTTCCTATTTGAATTTTCAACAATTCAAAATTACAATTTAGTTTGAAATTTGTGAATTTTTTCAATTTTTTGTGGTGCGCTTGAATGGTTCTACTCGCTCCATTGTGGTGCATACTTTGTTAAATACACTGTGAGTTTCATCATTAATGTGTCGAATACATGTATGCAACAACACATTTCCCTCAAGTGCAATGTGATGAATTATTAGAAACAAATATGTGTGTCCTTCAAACCCCCTAAAATAGGGGCACAATGGGATTTGAACCACACCGACACATTTCACTTTATTAACCGCACCGCTAGCTCAATGATATATAAAATTTAACTGAGCAGTGCACCAATTATATCCAACAAAATCGGGGCATACCAGAAAAAGAAACACCCCGGTGCGTAAAGGTTTAAATGCACTGCCATATTTTATAAAAAATATTGACACACTGAATAAATCTTTTTGGTGTTGTTTAACATTACGCACCACTATAATTCACTCAGCTAATGACATTACTAATATAGCAATTTATAAAATTTAACATAGTAGTGCAACCATTGTAATATAATGCACCATAAATGTATATAGAAATGCACCAAGACATGTATTACTCGAATTTTCATAGTAGGGTGTCTCATTGGATGCCTCATTCCCGATGATCTATCCTTTACAACATGGTTCATCCTTCGTTACTCCCAAAAATTGACGCACAATGGGCTTCTACCTACACTGTAATATTTCACTTCATTAACTACACCACTAGCTCGACATTGTATGAAAATTTAACTTAGTGGTGCACAAATTTTACCCAACCACACCAGTGCGAACCAAAGACATAATTCCTCGACATGTCAATGTTCAAATTCACTACCATACTTTACAAAAATCATACATGCAACGAATAAATATAACCAGTTTCATTTAACATTACCCACTAGTACACCTCATTTAACTAAGGGCACTGCTTACATAACGATTTATAAAATTTAATGTAGTGGTGCAACCATTGTAATCTTATGGATTGGTATTGTATACAAAAGTGCATCAGGACATATATTTCCCAAATTTTCATAGAATGGTGTCTCATTAGACACCTCATTACGAGTGATCTATCCTTTCCAATGCACTGATGTACAAAACGTTGGTGTTCCACTATCACGATAGTGCAGGTGCATTAATAGTAACTCATCGCACCACTTCAACTTTGATATAAAAGTTTTTATTAGTAGTGCCCATCAATCCACCAAACACACCAGTGTTGTAAATGAAACGTCATTGATATACAAAATGTTGATGCTCTGGTAGACATGGTGCACTGCTGCATTTTGTTTAACAAAGGGTGTTGTGGATTTGTTTGCTCTAAATTTTAGCATTGCGGTGCATATTTGTTAACAAGATGAACCTGTACTGATAAAAGCACTTCGTTGATGTAGATAGTCCTATGGGACACACCTCTTAATGGTGTTGTTTTTTTATATAACGTACTGACTGTAGGGCATATGAACTGTTGGGGTACATCAATTTATTTTAAAGATTTATTTGCAAAAAAAAAATTGGATTTTTTTAAACATACATTATTTATATATGTATTTGTTTTAGAATTTCAATTTATTTTATCTTTATATATGTGTCTAACAATATTTTTATGTGAATTAGAGATGATAACGATGAGATTAGGAGGAGGTGGGGGGTGGTGGGTCGAGACATATACCTTTTTGCGTGACTGGGAGGCCAAGAAGAAGGATAGAGAGGTTTACTCTCACCATATTTCACAACATAATCATGAATTTTCGATGGACATTGGTATGATGAAGTTTTAACAAGAGGGAACATCCCTTAGGGGGAACTATGTATTATTACAACAATTGATCCATCAATGAGATCATGGGAGAGAGGGGTTCAGGTTGGTCCAGGTATGTGGTATCATCCCATAGAGGAGGATGTGTATTTTATAATTGGGATTTCTAGGAGGGGGTTGTAGTTTCCCTATTTCCCTGCACTACTTCCAAGTGTTGCAGGAGAGACCTATCTAGCATATGTGTAGAGATATTTCAGTCTGGATATTACTTTGGATTTGGAGTTCCAAGTTAAAGGTGGTCAGCTATAGATAGGTTCATTTGAGAGAGATAATTTTAGGTGCCTCTATTATATGCTCTCATCACTGTCAAATTTAGCTTTGATGGGAAACACAATAGTTTCTTTATGTTGTATTATGTATATAGTTTATTGTGGGAGCCCTGATTGATTAAGTGGACATATGTTTTTTTGAGATAGTTTTGTCATGCATTATATCATTGTTACTCTTTTTTTCTGGGATGAGATTCTTCCCATTTGCATTTGATTTGTATACACTATTTTTTGAGAAGGCTCATTCCACTCAAACAACGATGCCCGACTTTGTTTCTAGACCTATGTTTGATGCATGTATGTGCATGTGGGGGTAGTTGATTCTCAAGAGGGTGTCAATGCTTCATCAAAACCTACACATGATATCTAGCTAAAGAAAGTACAAACACATATTATCAATAAAGGAAGAGAGATTCAATATGGAAGAATGAGAAACTATATTCACATTACTCCAATGAGATGATGATTGATACATAGATGATGATCAATATGATACAATTAATGAGTGGAATACACTCATAAATAGGACATAACATTCCATAATATAATAATGCATGCATGCATAATAACATAATAATGATGATCTAAAATAGAAAGTCTAAAATATAACTAGCGAGTTAACTCCCACTGAACTAGTGTGCCAAAAATATAAATTTCTCCAACACCCCCCCTGAACATCACTATGAAATAAAAATGAGTCCTGACAACTAGTCCATGTTAGGTACTCATGTAAAATGAAACTAATGAAAAATGAATAAAAATGATGAAGGAGGGAAAACCATATGGGA
>JZKD02S1977595.1:1911554-1921865 GCA_000966675.3 Picea glauca | reverse complement strand
AAATGCATCAAAAGAAGAAAAGGCAGTTGCTAGTCAACTGTATTCTTCACTCCAAGACTATCCCGCAAAGTCTGAAACTTCTACTCACTGAAATTTTTCATGAAGATGTATAAATATTTATGGATCGGATGAAGTCCATTGGAAAATTTTCTAGCCTTGTACCTCTTGATCTTGTCGACCCATCTTCACCTGAAAATATTCCTTTCTGGTGGAAGTGGAACCAGATCCCAAGTCTAATTATTTAGGAGCGACTCATACTCCTTATGCATGGCTACTTTCCATAATGGATTTCTCACAACCTCACTATAGAGCTACAGATCATAATATTGAACCATATAGAAATGCATGGGCATCATAGGTTCAAAAGTTGAAAATACATGAGAAGGCTCCTCATGCTGAGATCGAGTCCTCCTCGAATCCAATGGATTCCCTACAAGGTTTCCTGCTGTCTGAACTGTGGTTTGTGCATTCTTAGGCATCTGTTGAAGCTTCGGTGTTGGATTCTTATCTGGTTGTACTACCTTCTTATTTCTATTTAGATAATCTGAGTGTATGGAATCATCTCTAATGTATGAAATTGATGGAAGCACAAGAGCATATGCATGTTGCACTGGAGGTGCATGCAAAATACTCTCCTTATGTTTAAGTAGAAAAGAGGAGTAATCATTAGAAAACTTATTGAATTTATACAACCTTGACTTGTTATCCACCTCACCAATTTCAATGATGGAATTTTCATGCATGTCAATTACTGAAACAAAATATGATGCAAATTCAACCTTTTTAACTTTCTGAGTGATATGATAAACCGAGAGAAGATTCATAAAAAGATTTGGAACATGTAAAACATTCTCAAAACTTCCATTATGGAGTTCCACTCTCCCCTCTCCTTCTACTGCTACTAGAGTATCATCTCCCATGAGAATATGGGGTATTTAGCATGAACTCAAAGAAGAGAAAACTTCCTCTTTCGCTACCATATGATGAGATACACTAGAATCTATAATACATGAAAATCAAAGAAGAGAAAAATTCATCTTTCATTGCCATATGATGGGATTCACCAGAATCTATAATACATGAATTAGATGAGGAATTAAGTGCAATAAGAGCATGATTATTATCTTTCTTAGGAGTAGGATCTTCTTCCTTATGCTTCTTGACTCCCTCTGGAATGAAGTTTCCAAGGTTGTTCTGTTGAAGTGCATGTGCCATAAGATCGATTTGTTTCTTAATGCATGTGGATTCTTCATGATTTGGTTTATTGCAGTAAGTGCACTTCTTTCCCTTCTTCCTCTTATTGGAATTTGAAGATTCTTTGGAACCTGAAGAATCATTAAAGGGTTTGGAACATCCCTCCTCATTATGTTTCTCCTTCCCATTTTGTTTGGATGACCTTTTTCCATCATGCATGGTGAGTGCATGTGATTTGGGATCCTTGATTAGGCCCATCTGAATGATTTTTTCCTGCTCATATGTGAGAGAATCAATTTATTGATCCATGGTAGGAATATTCCAATTTGTTCCCATAAGATACCTTATTGAATGGAAAGCGGAAACATAGACAACATATTATGGTCCTAGCTTGGCCAATATTGTTAGAATAAGTTGGTCCACTTGTTTAGACTTATCAATACCACAAGTTGCTAAGCTCAATATCAAATATTTAAACTTAGTAAAGAAATCATGTATATTATCAAAAATTTTAGGATCCAAAGTATTCAACTCTACCTCAAGCATATGACCTTTCATCTCATCCTTCTTTTCAAAGAAACTTTCCAAGGTGGTCCAGATCTTGTTTGGAGTCTTGCATGCGACAACATGAAACCATAGATTAGTTGAAATCAATTCAAGACAAATTCCTATGGCTTCATCCTTTTAGTTCTCCCATCTCATCTTCTCAATTGTTGATGTAGGTTTTGTTTTTGTCCCCATCGTCAAGTTGTACAGTCCTTTCCTTCTTAGTTGGAATTCTACCTTGGTCTTCCAATCAAAATAATTGTATGGTTTTTGGATTACCACCACGTTTGACTGTATAATAGGTGTCCTATCCATCTCTCCCAATATTTCTAAGAGCCCCTAAAAATTTACTCTCAATTTGAAAGTGAAAAACTAAGAAATCACTGCAGAAAGGGAACTTTAAGTGAAAATCTATATCAGTTTCAAGAGACGATCTTTCAACTTACATTTTGAGCAAACGGTGAAGAATTTTTCCAAACGATTGAAAAACCATGTGCAGAATGGGTTGAGTTATGTATCGTGTAAGCCGTTTCCTAAAAAAATTAATATTTTGGGAGAAATCATTGCAGAAAGGCATGACCATAGATTCATATCATTTTCAAGAGGTGATCTTGTGGCTTACTTTCTAAGTAAACTATGAATAATTTATCCAAATGGTTGAAAACCCACTTGCATAATTGGTCAATTTACTAATATTGGGAGTTGTTTCCTCAAAAAGTTAATATTTTGGGAGAAATAACTATATAAAGGCATGACCAAAGATTCGTATCGGTTTCAAGAGGTGTTGGCACAGGGGAAGACCCAGGGTTCAACGCTCAAGAGCGCACCAACAAAACCCTAACTACCAGCCCTTTCAACAACACCTGCGATGCAGATGAAGTCTCACCCGAGATAGAGGCAGGGGTGGTTGCAGGACTCAGGTGTCTACAACCTTAGCTAGGACACTAATCTGTGATTATATCTTTTACAGGGCACTTAGCATAGATCATTCGTCACTATTTAACCTGTATGGTACTTCGTAGATAAAATTGAGCATCACAGTGAATACTTATACTAAAGGTGGTTCAGTACTTAGCCACATAAATATAGGTTAGGTTCAACAGATCAAGCACTAAGCATATTATATATCAGATCTAACATTCATTCATATATCATTAGCACAAAGCATAACTAGATCTACTTAATCACATCCAACACTTAGCCAAGAAGGAGATAAACACATTAGATCGAAGCACTAAGCACAATACACACAGTTACCATGGTTCACCCCCATCCTGGGGATACATCCACAAAGTCTTCTTTATATTATCTCGGTCAAGCAATTACAACACAGAGCTTCAATGATCCTTACTTTGCACAGGATAGAAGATCTACACAGCTCGCTAGATCCTTCTTTCTTGCACTTCAACACAAAGCTACGACAACTTGCACTTAGCTTCTCAATATCATGCATAGAGAACTTCAAGATACATCCGATCACACAGATCCAATACTAGCACTAAGCCTTTAGCTATACATCACATAGATGTACTACATTACTTTCTTCTCCATTACTATCTCCTCTACTTACATTGCCTATTTATAGATTACAAAATGGGCCTAAGCATGGGTAAACCCACAATCTGACATCCCTTTCCCGTTACATCAACCCAAAACCCTAAAATGGACCCAAAAATAGGTCTTGCTTCCGTAGTTTCCGCTTTGCATTGTGCTCCATCCTTGGCAAGCTGTTGCAGTCCCAAAAACAGTCAAATATGACCAAGTTTTCTTCAAAACTTGGTAAAGGGCCAACAAGCCCCCAACACTCACCTGCGACTCGTCTCGAGTCACTCAGGTCTGATTAATTCCACTTCGAACGCCTGGAGCTTGGCTCGAGCGGCTTCGACCTGCTATAGTGTGATAGCCTCTTGTTCCTTAAATTCCTGGATTACTGTGTCATTGAGTGATCCTTGCAGGCACTATTGTGCAGTGATGACAACCTATTCGAGTTCAACTCTCTAGTTTTCAAGTTTAGCGAATAGTTGGCATGCCTTCTCTTGGAGTGGTTGCAGTCACTGAGAGACTTCCATGACTTTACTTTGTAGTGTGTGTACTTGTTGTTGGGCTGTGCGTTGTTCTGCGAACCTATTCATTCTTTCGACTGGGGTCACTGACTTCAACTACGCTTGTAGTACATATGCATGCTTCTTTGATTCCTGGAGTTGTGCCTCCAATGTATTCAATTTTATATTCTCTGCGAGGGTTTCATAAGTCTGGGCGCTTCTAGTTCTTAGCTACCTACATTCCAAAGCTAAGGTTTTTAACCGGTTGACTGCGCTTCGAGCAGTGGCCTCTCTTAGATCTCTTATCTCTTGGGGTGTCTTAGGTACGGTGCTGAGCTCCAGATCCGTGATGCACTGTTGGAGTTGTTGGATTACTTATTCCAGTTGGGTCACCTACCGTGGAAGACAGTCTTCCATCTTCACTTCTATGATCGTCACAGAGCGAAGTTCTTTGTGAACTCTTTCCTGTACTTAAAGTTGCTCTGCTAGCAACTGGTCCTTGCTCTACTGTAACTGTGCTTTTTCCTCCTCCCAATTCACTTGTAAGGCAAGTTGCTCCTGTTCTTCCTTCCTTCATTGTTCTCTGTGTGCTCTCTGTTTTTGCACCAAAGCCTGGGTGGCTTGTGCTATGTCTTCTTGAGCTCATCGAAGGTGAGCTTCAACTTTCTCGGTGATCTAGCGTAATTGTGTGGGCTCATCACCTGTTCCTGATGTTTCACTTATCAAGGGAATTGTAGACACTACTTGGCTGGACTGGGGTGCCTACTACACTTCTTTGATTTCGCCTTTGATCCAGATGAATAGCTCCTCCTACTTTGCTTCTTGATTTTCTACGAGCTCTAGTGAAACATCATTTAGTGCGGAAATTAAGAAGTCAAAATCATCAGGGGTAAGGGTAGTTTTAAGCATGGTCTAGGTGGCTTTAGATTTCTTTTGGGATGAGTGCTTTGGCAGGGTAATATTCCTTTTCTTGGAGGGATATTCTTCGTCTCTAGGAAGAGTAACCTCACCTTTGTTCTGCTCAACTTTTGTGCCCCCTAGTTCTTCATCATCACCTCCCTTCATAGGTGAGAGAAAAGTAGTATTCGTGGATGTGATGTGGATATCTTGAACTTCCACATCCTTCTTAGTCTTGCACGGTCTAGGTGTATCCCACATATCTTCAGGGATATCCACGTCAGACATCTCTGTGGGGTCTGCTACAACAAGGAGGTCTGCCGACCATTCCTTAGTAATCTCCTTCAATTCATATTTTGTTAGGTTGTAATATGACTGGAGTTGTTGTTTATTCTCATCCGCGCGTGCTGTGATATAGGTGAAGTGATGGTCTGTGTTGAATTTCATCAAAGGTCTAAACCTATGAAGTGTGTTGGGTGTGATGCGCAGTGTATATTGGATGGAATTCTTCAATTGAGTGTAGTAAGCGTGGAAGACGACATTGGACTGCCACTACTTGTTCATGTCGCTGGAGTACCACAGTGTACAGAACTTCGTGGCCAGTGGTTCGAAGGGTTGGATCTATGGAAAAGTAGCTCCCTTGGGCAGTTCCCAAGTGATGAAAGCAATGAGTATGAGCAACCAGCTAAAGTGGAATTCATACCCTTCATCCTGCACTTGTCTACTGTCAATATCTAGCTGATTTATAAGGTACTTTTCCCAGTTCATTTGTAGTCCCTCCGCACACTTTGCTGCAAGGTCAAGTACAAATACGGTCACCTGTGTGGGTCTGTTATTGCGAACTAACTTCCCTACGATCAACTGGCAACCAAAGTGCACTACTGCATTCTCAATGGAGGCTACCTTGTAACCTCACATGCCTTTCTCTAGATCGCCATATGTGTCTTTTATTCGTTGGGTGAGAGTGCGATCTGCGGTCTTTCCAGGTAAAATTGTTGTGGGTCAGGGCCCTTCATGCTTGGCCCAGTGATCCGATTGATCAGAATCAGATCCATAGTGATGCGTCAGTCCAACCATAGGTATCCTCCATGGTAGCAGGACAACAACAACCTGACACATGCATTCACTTCCTGATGCCTCTCAAAATGTGGAATATTCATTACATTGAGGAGGGTTGACTGCACAAGGTTATGGGTCCATTGCTATGGGACAATCTTGGGGTTCTTTCCTTTTGTAATAGTCAAGTACTTGTGTGGGGTTAGTATACTGTAAACCTTGCGATCTCCAAGGTTAAAATCACTAAATTTCAGTGTGGTGAGTTTCTCCTAGTCAACATGAACTGCGTGCACCCCTTTCGACAGGTACGTAGTGACCACAACATAGTCAAAGTATCTGGGTACAGTGTCTCAATTCAATGTGCCGCTTAGTGGTGGGATGTATTTAGGAAAGATTCTTGGGATCATCTTCACAGTGGCGAAGTCATTTCCAAGCTTAGATCATCTTTCTGAAGGTGGTCTGGAGGGTCCTGCTTGAGCAGTGGAGGGGGTAGTTGGTAGTGCTCCTGAGGACGATGCTTGTACACATGTAGACATTCCACTCTCTGACATGACTCTCTAAGTCATTAAATCAATTAGAACTTCTTCAACAATTTTCTCAGCAGGTTTGAGCTCGTCCGACATACAAACTTGGGTCAGCTAGATCAGGTGAAAAAGGAATTCAGAGACTACAGTGAATAGGAAGGGAACAAGGAAATGACCTCAGGGTAATTAAATCTCAGGGTTCATGCTCAAATTATCAGTTAGAAAAAAGTATTCTCGGTGCGTGGAGCAATGAGTTAAGTAGGAAATCTCAGCAACGGCCTTCCTACAATGGACATGGGGCCTTCATTAACTTCGTTCTATCCATTCTGGTGCTATCCAACAGTCTTAGTGGTAACCCATAACTTCTTTTTGAACTGTTTGAGGCGGCAGTCGAATGAGTATATTGGTTCTAACGGCTATATTGTTTTTTCATGGTGAATTATTTTATGTCGTTGTTCTAATATCTCGGCGAAGCTCTAATTCTGCAATTCTTCTTGCTGCGAAGTGTCCTCTAGAAACTCTTGTAACCTTACAGTATTATCCCTTTTCTTTCTTAACTTTATATCCTTCTTCCCAGTGATATTTATCTCAGTAATGTTGTTACCATTTTGATGCTTATCTTCCGTGGTCTTATTTACTTCGCGTTGTTGAAAGTCTTTCCTAGGGTTCCTTGATAATACTTCTTCTATATCAAAAATAGGTAACTCGATCTTCTGCGGATCATCAAGTGTTCTCTTAGATTCAACATCAGAGTTGCTAATATTAAATATCTGCGATCTGTTCTTCTGTTCTTCAATCAAGTGCGCAATCCTTCTGGTCATAAAGTCTTTTAACTCTTGCTTCTTTTGTTCCAAAAATTTTTCTTCCTCTTTTCGTCTAGCTTGTTATCTATCAATCCAAGGTTTTCCTATGAGCATGGTAAGCGGGGGGCTGTCTTCAAAAAATTTAATAATCTCAAAGTATTCCTCTGTCAAAGTTCCATTTACAGTCATAGGTATCCGAGTGAGCCTTCCACATAGGTTTACTAGCCTTTCTTTGAATAAACTTGTTCCTCCTAGGGAAGGGATCATGGCAGGATTTCCTATAGCTTCCCAAGTTCTTTCTGGCATAATGTTCACTTGTGTCTCTTCGTCAAGAATACAGTCTATGTCGAAGTCCCCTATTCTTGCTTCAATTTGTTCCTTTTCTTTGAATATCTCTGATAACCTAACATGTCAATGATCATTCAAGGTGTCTTTCATCTGTAGCAATATCTTTTCTGATTCTTTCTGGGTTTTTGCTATGATCTTGGTCTCTTGATTTCCTTCAAGGTTTTCTTGCTCCATATTCATCTTCTCAAGTCTAGCAATCATTCTAGGGAAATCCAACACTTCATGGTCCATATCCTTACAATAGAGGCAACTAGGTTTTCTCCCAGGTCATTCCTTAGCAAGATGTCCCAGTCTTCTACAACTATAACAAAGGGTTAATCCTCTCTTTCATTTAAATGTTCCCCATCCTCTTCTGTACTGCACACCATGTTATTGGTAGCTAGCCTGCAAAAAACTCTTTCTAGGATCCTGCATCCACTTGTTAGTCCATACATTCTTTCGATGCATAGGTATAACATATATATCATTATACTTATCATATCTATTCATATCAAACGTTCTCTCATCTAACAATGCCCTAGTTTTCAAGCTAAGAAAAAATCTATCAAGAATACCTAAATTCATACTTTAGAAACAAAAAAAATTCACTTCTTTTACTTCTATAGATTACAAAGCTTCCATATCTAAGAAATTTTAACTATTCTTACCTTTATCAGAGCACAAATCTTAGTGATCTTACCTCTTTTTGTAGATCCGACTTAGAAACTTCCACTTTAACCTTTCGTAGAGCACAAAGCATTCAGATTTGAATTCTTTTATTCAAATATATCCTTCCTTCTTCAACACAAAGCTTTTTAGATCAAGTGGATCACTGCGCAATAGGGCACATGTCCATGCACAAAGATTTTACAATTTCAGGATGGACTTTATGCACAAATCTTCTTCTTCCTTAGTTCCCAACAATCACAGTTTCAAGTCTCGACAATGGAACCATTTGTTGGCACAGGGGCAGACCCAGGGTTCAATGCTCAAGAGTGCACCAACAAAACCCTAACTACCGGCCCTTTCGGCAACACTTGCAAAGAAGATGAAGTCTCACCCAAGGTAGAGGCGGGGGTGGTTGCAGGACTCATATGTCTGCAACCTTAGCTGGGACACTAATATGTGATTATATCTTTTACAGGGCACTTAGCATAGATCATTCATCACTATTTAACTCGTATGGTACTTCACAGATAACACAGAGCATTGCAGTGAATACTTATACTAAATATGGTTCAGTACTTAGCCACATAAATATAGGTTAGGTTCAATAGATCAAGCACTAAGCATATTATATATCATATCTAACATTCATTCATATATCATTAGCACAAAGCATAACTAGATCTACTTAATCACATCTAACACATAGACAATAAGGAGATAAACACATTAGATCGAAGCACAAAGAACAATACACAGAGTTAATGTGGTTCACCCCCATCCTGGGGCTACATCCACAAAGTCTTCATTATATTATCTCGGTCAAGCAATTACAGCACAGAGCTTCAATGATCCTTACTTCGCACAAGACAGAAGATCTGCGCAGCTCACTATATCCTTCTTCCTTGCACTTCAACACAAAGCTACGAAAACTTGCACTTAGCTTCTCAATCTCATGCATAGAGCACTTCAAGATACATTCGATCACACAGATCCAGTACTAGCACTAAGCCTTTAGCTATATATCACATAGATGTACTACATTACATTCTTCTCCATTACTATCTCCTCTACTTACATTTCCTATTTATAGATTACAAAATGGGCCTAAGCATGGTTAAACCCATGGGCCGACATCCCTTTCCCATTACATCAACCCAAAACCCTAAAATGGACCCAAAAATAGGTCTTTCTTCCTTAGTTTTTGTTTCGCGTTGCGCTCCATCCTTGGCAAGTTGTCGCAGTCCCAAAAACGATCAAATATGACCAAGTATTCTTCAAACTTGGTCAAGGGCCAACAAGATGCGATCTTCCAGTTTACTTTATGAGAAAACAATGAAGAATGTTTCCAAACGATTGACAACCCACTTGCAGAATGGATCTATTTACTTGTAAGTGGACCGTTTCCTCAAAAAGTTAATATTTTTGGAGAAATCATTTCCTAAATATACGTCCACAAAGTTTACTCACTGAAACTCTGATTTTCCTTATTCTTTGGCTCATCTGGCTTTCTCCAAGCAGTGTAGCTCTGATACCATGTAAATGTTTCATCGAAACCTGTACAAGAGATCTATCTAAATCAATTACAAACAAAGTTTATCCAGAAAGGAAGAGAGATTCAATATGGAAGAATGAAGAAAATATATTCACACTACTCTAAGGAGTTGATGATTGATACATAGATGGTGATCAATATGATACAATGAATGAGTGGAATACACTCATATATAGAAAATAAAATTCCATAATAGCATAATGCATGCACGCATAATAACATAATAGTGGTGATCTAAAATAGAACTAGTCAGTTAACTCCCACTGAACTAGTGTGCCAAAAATAGAAATTTCTCCAACACCCCCTGAACATCACTATGGAGTAAAAATGAGTCCCGACAACTCATCCATGTTAGGTACTCATGTACAATGCAACTAATGAAAATTGAATAGAAATGATGAAAGAGGGAAAACCACATGGGAATAAACCCCCCCCTTAAAAGACAATTCATCAAAAGAAGAAAAGGCAATTGCTAGGTAACTTTGTTCTTCACTCCAAGACGATCCTAGAAAGTTTGAAACTTCCTCACTAAAATTATTTGTGAAGATGTAGAAATATTTATGGATCTAATGAAGTCCTTTGGAAACCTATCTTGCCTTATACCTCTTGACCCTGTGGATCCATCTGCACCTAAAAATATTCCCTTCTGGTGGAAGTGGAACCAGATCCCAAGTCTAATTCTTTAGGAGTGAGTCATACTC
>JZKD02S1977595.1:1894671-1910922 GCA_000966675.3 Picea glauca | reverse complement strand
TATTTAATGTATTTTCAATATGGTAGTTGTAAATGGTTATTAATTTTTCATATCCAACATAATTATAAAATGAAGGAAAAATAACATAATTGTCTATTTTAGATACCCATAATAATTGACACATCCACAATACAAATGTCCAAACAAATCATTTACATGAAACCAATCTTCGTTGCCATCACCCTGATTATCTTCCTCGCTTGGCATTGTAACATTGTTGTTCCCAAAAATATGTTTATATCTCATATCATGTCTCAGTATGAACCACCAATCCCCATCCAACACATTTGGGTAAAAAAACACTTGGTTGCAATGTTTTGGGAAAACATAAGGCTCATTACTTTCAACCCGCAATTTTTTAGAGTTAATACATATTACCCCACTATCACAATTTTCCTTTACATTTATCCAGTCGAAGGTATCCCACCACTTGCAAAAAAAATTAACACATTGAAATGATGAGAATTCCACTTGCAGTATCTCTTGTATCTTTCCAATATAACCTAACTTTCCCTCTATCAGGATTTCATCACGGTGGCTAGCATGACTAGAATGGTCGAACTCGACATCCACTCCACAATATTGTGTGATGCATCCTTCACCAACATACTTAGTGAAAACATGATGTCCATATTCCCACACAAATGGGAAGAAATGCACCGGTAAAAATGAGAACAAAGAGCGGTGTTGTATTTCTAATAATCGAAGCATTCATAAAAACATAATACATGTTTCAATTCAAATTTGAAATATTATAAATAGAATGTGGTACTCAGATAGATTATTATAGAGTTAATAGACCCAATCCCTATTTTTAGTGCATCTAGATCTTTTCCACGTGGGTTACGAACAAACATTGCATATTTCTCTTGTATCTGGTTAGCCACCCAACTGTTGGAACATATTTTTGGCATATTTTCTTTTGAATGTCATGATAAGGCATGCTTCTACCATTCAATCGTTTACATTATTTCATGTAGTTGTCCCATTTCCTTCTGTTCTCTTCATACAGTGAAACCCATGGTCATGTTTCCTCCACATTGTAAAGAACGAATTTATTGATGGCATCCATTTCAAAATTTGTTGATGTATACGGAAATTTAAAACAAATATCCTAAGATAAAATATATATTATCAACTTGAATAAAATTTTTATTGATGGAATCAAAATGTAAGGTACCAAATGTAATATAATATGCAGAAATAAGGATATTCAATAAATATCAATGGAGCAACAAAATATTGAGAAAATAAATACCAGAAATAATAGCTTTATTCAAAGAAAGAAATGTTCACTTTCCTCTTGGATGGGGAAACCTCCAGTAGAGAAGATCTCTAATACAATAATCCTCAAGACAAGGCTTTCTCATGCCTCCTATTCTTATTTATACTAATTCTATCTTCTAAAGAACATTCTAGAATAATATCATTGTAGAAGAGGAAACTTCTATTAGGTATTTTTACATTGACTTGTTCATATATTTATTAAATATGCCTTATTAACTAATTCCATACTTTATTACATCTATCATAACATCATAAGATATGGTTATCTTGTCATCGTCCAAAACAATATCATAACATCTCTCATAACATCATAAGATATGGTTATCTTGTCATCGTCCAAAACAATATCATACAAATCATCAAAGTGAAGACAAAGATGAGAAGATGATTAAAGGGAAGAAAAAAAATCACAATGTCTTGGCATAATATTTTATGGAAAATATATTATTCTATCTATGTGAGGCGTTAGGGAGGTTAGGTCCCTAACATTCCCCCCCCCCCGCTTTGAAAAATAGTCTTTTCCTCAAGGCTTAAGATGATGATTTTTTTGCAGAATGGTTGTTGTCTCTTAGGTGGCATCTTCCAGTGGAGTATCCTTACATTGAACTAAAAATTCCTTAATGGTGCATTGACAGAGATGATTCTTGTGTTGGTCCTGTTAACACATAAGATTGATCATGTAAAGGAGGATTTATGGTTTTCATAGCTTACATTTAACCATATCTCCAGGTATTATGTCATACCATCAAGAACTAGCCTCCTCAAAGCATGCAATCTATATTTGAGTTGGTGTTGCGAATTGGCATTGCAAACTAGTTAAGGAAGAGGGTTGGATGTTAAGCAGTTTGCAGCCATCTGAGTGCAAATCTAAAATTACCAGCATCAACCTCGTAGCCATAAGGTACTCCATGAGATTTTTTGTCTTGTTTGGAGGTCAGGAATGGTTTGACTACTTCATTTTTGTTTGGCGCTGTGAACTAACACGGGTGCTACGAATTGAGACAGGAGCTACAGAATGTGCTGTGAAATGTACTATGGAATGGGTTGCAGAAACTCTGTTCTAGGACCGCTGAACTTGTATTTTTGACCAAATGACTTCCAAGAGGATTTCCAGGTGAAAATGGATGAATTTTCAAAATCCAAAGGAGGTTATTATCAAGCACGGACCCAATAATATTAACCTCTTTCATTTTTCACACAGGTTTCACGAATTTGGATATTCGAAGGAATATTTGAGCCCTATTTTTTCAGTTTTCATGATTTCTATTTGAGACATGTTTTTGTGATAGATATTCCGGCCAGTTGGAGATGAATATAAAGAAATAGAGAGAGGTTATTCTTTATAACGAGATTATATAAAAAAATTCATTCTCATGTTTTACACATCTATTATAGTTTGAGAATTACAAGTGGAATTTTGAATCCTATTTTTCATAATTTTGCCTCCTAAAAAGAAGGAAATCAGTTAAAACATGTCATTCTTTGTTTGTAGTTTTTCTATTTTGGGAAAGGGGTTGGAGTTCGAATTGGTGAGATGGAAAGGACCTGTAGTGATATATATTTCATGGTTCAAGAGTAGAGTAGGATTAGAATTATCTAATAAAGGGATTTAGGAGAAGAAATGATTGTATATGTCAGTTGGTAAGTCAGAGGGGCACGTTGTTGTAATAGAGTATGTTATTGAAGATTCATATAAGTTGTTTCATCGGATTTATCCTCTTTGTTTTGTCTTCTATTCTTCATCTTGTTTGAATGTATTTCATATTTTAAGGATTAAAATCTGTCTTTGATTGATGGATTCTTGAAGCAACAGAAAATCTGTTGTAAACGTGTCTATCTATTATTGTTTACTGTTCAAGCACATTTAAATTATCTTTGCAGAGAGGATATTTTCTTAGTGAATATTAATCTTTATGTTAAATCATTTATTATTCTCTTCATAATTAAACAAATCCTTTTTCTAATAGGCAATTTACATGCCTTCAATGAGCAGAGTGTTTATAACTTCATTGCTCAATGGTCCATCATTGATCTGCAGTGATATATTTTGTCGTTTCCTTTCTTTCAAGTATTGTTGATCCTTGATTTTAAAACCCAATATAAATCAAGTTGTATGTTACCAATATTACTACCATTTGCAGTCTGGGGGTGACTCTTGGAGTGACAACATTTTTGGCACCATTTTCGAGGATGAAGCAGCGAAGACATCTTCCCCAAGAAAGAATGACAATGATCAAATCCACTTCTTGATGTTGAAAAGGAAGAGGAAACACAATTGAGTTCTTATCTTTCACCATGGAGACTCCATTGGTAGAATATCCAGAATAGACATGGAATCCATCTTGGCTCGAAGGTATGGTTTTTGTGATTTTTAGAACAAAGTTGGTTTTGTAGATCCAATGCCTAGCAGAGATGAATGGGAAGGTATCCTTCCTACATTTAAAGGAGAATATTGGGAATTTATGGTTGAGCATATGCTAGATTTCCATGAATTTATTCATCAACGTCAGATTATTCATGAGGATGTATATATCAAGATTTTCAAATATTCATTGAAGGGAGCATCCCATGACTGGTGTAGATCTCTTTCAACTTCCAGTATCAGCTCTTTTGTAGGTTTTGATGTTGCTTTCAATGTGTTTTTTGAAAAGACATTTTCAGATGAAAGTCTTTTTGATAATTGTTGTGATGAATTTGAAAAGTATATTCAACATAAAGAAGACCTTTATTCTAATTGAAAAAATGAAAATCATGTTTTTAAGGAAGATATGAAAGATAATATGTATCGTAAAGAAATTTATGCTCACAACTAGGATCAAGAAAGTTTTGTTCATGTGGATTATGTTCAAAATAAGAAAGCTCTTGATTTATGTTTGGTTCAAATCCTTCTTGTTACACATGAGGATCTGTTTATCCCAGTGGAAACTTTATGTGAAAAGGATGATAAACAAGTTTTTGAACTTACATCTATTGTGGATTTTCATATTTATGATGACTATGAAAATGATGCCTGTCATAAATAAATTGTTGTAAAAGAATATTTTTCTCAGCTCTTTCAAGAGGATTCCTATGATGTGTTTTCACTTGTGATTGAAGAGAAGAATCAAGAGGATGCTTGTCAATATTTGCTATATCCAAAGGTTTTAGACGACCTTCATTGTGACAACAATATTGTAGATACATTTGACATTATATCAAATGTATCTATTGTTCCTAATGTGCATCAAAACAAGGTCAATTATTTTGAGAGATCATAGGACAAAGACAACATGTATGAGACATCATGCGACACTGTTGGATCTAATCAGGAGCATTATGGAATTGATAAATAAAATTTGAGGCAACACCTTTACTCTTCATATCAACTGGTATTTTGTCTTATTATTTAAGATCCAATAACTGTCTACATGGAATCATTGTTCTTAGAGGTTTGTAACTTTGCATCTTTTGGTATTAAAGGAGATTTCAACTTTGATTATTTCCTGCCAATGTTTTTTCTACTGCAACAATTTTATCTTGTTTGCATTTATTCATTTACCTGCAAATAAGAAAACCATTTTGTTAGTAAATTGATCACATGGCAGCATTGGAAATTCTCTTTTACATGATCATCTTGTTTTTTCTTTAGGAGTAGGAGTGTGAAGCATAATCTCATCTTATGATCATTTCATTTTAGTTTTTTTTTTGTATTGTAATAAGACTCCATCACCCAATTGACTAGGCTCTGTGGATTTTGGATTTTGGATTGACAGATTTTAGATACATAGCGGTGTATTTTCAGTTTGTCAGGGAGATTGGTTTGCAGTTGCAGGATGCAGGTTAAGGGTGCATCAATGGATAAGGCACTGGAACTACATGTTCTGGGAGCCTCACAGGGAGGTATCCATCCCATGTGGAGCCAGATGTTAGTACATAAGATCGATCAAGTAAATGAGGATTTATGGTTTTCATAGGTTACATTTAACCATATCTCCGGGTATTATGTCATACCATCAAGAAATAACCTCCTCAGAGTGTGAACTCTATATTTGAGTTGGCACTGTGAACTAGTTAAGGAAGAGGGTTAGAGGTTAGGTAACTCGCATGCATCTAAGTGAAAATTAGAAATTACTAGCATCAACCTCATAGCCATCAGGTACTCCATGAGTGTTTTTGTATTGTTTGGAGGTCAGGAATGGTTTGGCTACTTGATTTTTATTTGGCACTGCGAAATGACACATGCGCTGCGAATTGAGACAGGAGCTATGGAATGTGCTGTGAAATGTGTTGCAGAATGTGCTGCGAAAACTCTGTTATAGGACTGTTGAACTAGTATTTTTGACTAGCTGACTTCGAGGAGGATTCCTGGGTGAACTAGGATGAGTTTTCAAATTCCAAAGAAGTTTATTGTCAAGCACAGACCCATGAACATTAACCTCTTTTAGTTTTCACACATGTGTCATAGATTTTGATATTCGAAGGAATCTTTGAGCCTTATTTTTTTAGTTTTCATGATTTCTTGTTTGAGACATGTTTTTGCAACACATATGCAAGCCAACTAGAGATGAATTTTAAGAAAACGAGAGAGTTTTTTCTTTAGAACGAGTTTATACACAAAAATAGTTCTCATATTTTACACAACTGTTATATTTTGAAAATTACAAGTGGCATTTTGAAGCATATTTTTCAGAATTTCGCCTCCTGAAAAGAAGGAAATTAGTTAAAACGTCTCATTCTCTGTTTGTAACTGTTTCTATTTTGGGAAAGGGGTTAGAGTTCAAATTGGTGAGATGTAAAGGACCTATAGTGTTATATATTTCATGGTACAAGAGTAGAGTAGGGTTAGAATGAGCTAAGAAAGGGCTTTAGGTGTATAAATGAGTGTATATGTCAACTTGTAAGTCGGAGGGGCATGTTGTTTTAATAGAGTATGTTATTGAAGATTCATATAAGTTGTTTCATCAGATTTATCCTTTGTATTCTTTGATCTATTCTTCATCTTGTTTGAATATATCACAGATTTTAAGGATTAAAATTTGTCTTTGATTGATCGATTCTTGAAGCAACAAAAGATCTGTCGTAAACTTGCCTATCTATTATTGTTTACTGTTCAAGCACATCTAAATTATCTTTGTAGAGAGGACATTTTCTTAGTGAATACTCATCTTTATGTTAAATCCTTTATTCTTCTCTTTATCATTAAACAAATCCTTTGTCTGATAGGAAACTTACATGCCTTCAATGAGTAGAGTGTTTACGACTCCATTGCCTAATGGTCCATCACTAATCTACAATGATATATTTTTTCTTTTCCTTTCTTTCAAGTCTTGTTGATCCCTAATTTTAAAACCCAATATAAATCAAGTTGTATGTTACCAAGATTAATCCCATTTGCAGTCTGGGGGTGACTCTTGGAGTGATAGCAGGTCCAATATAGCTTGGGGATGCAACCAAATGGAACCTTCTTCATCCAACTTTGGTAGATTGGTCTAGGTGTGACACTGGGTGCCAATCATTTTCTTCAGGCATGAGACATGAAAAAAATGATGTATCTTGGAGTGGCTGGGAAAGAATAAATGATATGCCACTAGCCTCACACATTTGAGAATAGTATAAGGACCATAAATTTTGGGGGCCAATTTATGAAATTGATGGGATTTTAGTGAAGTCTTGTTGTACGGTTATAGATGAAGAAACACCTGATCTCCTACAACAAATTGACATCTAGAATGACTCTGGTCTGCTTATTTCTCCATGCGGTTTTGAGCCATGATATTTTTTTCTTTGAGAGTACAGAGAATGGTCATGCATAATGTAATATTGTGGTCAACCTCTTGAACCTTGGAGACTCCTGGCATGTATGGGAGAACCGATGGTGGCTTTTTTCCTTAGACTACTTCAAATGGAGTGGTGCAATTGGAAGTGTGGTAAGAGGTGGTGTACCACCATTCAACTAGGGGTAACCACTAAACCCTCTGATGTTGTCTTTCGGATGAAAAACATCGCAAACATGTTTCCAAACACTTGTTAATCACTTTTGTTTGGAAATCCGTCTGGGGATGATAAGTTGTGCTAAGATTCAATTGAGTTCCTTGGATATTGAATAATTATTTCCAAAATTTGTTGGTAAAAGTTAGATCACAATAAAAAACAATAGAATGAGGCATTCCATGGAGTTTTAAGATATTATCCACAAAACTTTGAGCCACTATGGATGTTGTGATTGAATTTTGAAGAGCACATAAACAAGCATATTTGGAAAGACAATTGACTACCACCATGATGAAGAAATTATTTCATGATTTGTGTAAATCCAACAATGAAATCTATATAAATATCCATCCAAATAGTAGGTGGAAGTGGAAGTGGTTGGAGTGTACCATGAGGTTTGACAGTCTCACCCTTATTGTGTTGAAATGTATGAAATTCAACCACAAAGGTGCAGATTTCATGTTTCATACCATCCCATAAGAAAGAACATTTGATCCATTCATAAGTTTTGGTAAAACCCGAATGGTCGACGGTAGGTAAAGAGTGAAACTCAGAGAGGATCATAGATTTAAGGGTCGACTATTTTCTTAAATATAGGATACCTTTATAGTGAAAATATTCATTGTGCCAAGAGTAACCTAGAAAAACTTGGGGATCTTGTTACATTTTTTGGATTAGGATGGAAATTTTGGGGTCTTTCAACCATTCCTAGTGGATATCTTGAAGCCAGTGAGAGATAATGAATGAGAGGGAAAAGAGGGACCCTTCTTCTTCATATTTTCTGGAAAGAGCATCAACCACCACATTTTCTTTACCCTTCTTGTAAATGATCTCATAATCATATCCAAACAAATTGGTCACCCATTTTTGTTTCTCTGAGGAGGAAACTCTTTGTTCTAGGAATTACTTGAGGCTTTGATGATCCATTTTAATTTGGAAGAGTTGACCCAATAGATAAGGGAAACAAAGATATATTGCATGCAAAATAGCCAAAATTTCATTTTCATAGATCGAATGGACCAAATGTCACTCTAACAATTGTTTGTTGGTGAAAGCCAAAGGTCGTCCATCTTTCATAAGGACTTCCCTGATTCCTCTCCTTGATGTGTCACATTATAGAACACAGGTCTTGGTGAATTCAGGTAGGGCCAGTACATGAGTAATGCACATAAATTCTATTAATGTTTGGAAGGATCAGCCAGTAGATGGAGTCCAATTGAAAGAATTCTTTTTAAGGAGAGTTGTTAGAGGAGCCACAATTTTTCTATAATTGTGAAAGAAAGTTGCGATAATATCTTCTTTACATAGCAAACCACACATACTTTTAAGAGTTCCAGGGTGAGGCCAATTCTACATAGATTCAATTTTCTTAGGATCCACCCTTACATCGTCCTTGCCAAGAATATGACCCAGGTACTCAATTTCAGAGACACCAAAATTACATTTAGACTGTTTGAGGATTTTTTTTTTCTTGGAGAGGATATGTAAAACTTGATCCACATGGGTGAGATGGGATTTCCACATTTTACTATAGATGAGAATATCATCAAACAAGACTAACATAAAGTGATGGAGGAAAGGATGAAAAACATGATTCATGATACTTTAAAAAGTGAAGGGGGAATTACAGAGATCAAAGGGCATGAACAAGAGCTCATAGTGTCCCTCATAAGTATGGTCTGTTGTCTTAGGAATGTCATCCTATTACATACGTATCTAGTGGTATCCAGAATGGAGGTCAAGTTTGGTAAAGTATTGATCCCCACTGAGTTCATCCAGAAGGACATCTATGATAGAAATGGGGAATTTTTTCTTTTTGGTAAGTTTATTGAGGGCACAAAAATCAAGACACATGCACCAAGTGCCTCCCTTATTGAGGACCATGATGACATGGGAAGAATAGGGGTTGGTACTAGGATGGATAACACCCATTCTATAAATTTTTGGACAATTTTCACATTTTCATTTTTTTTGAGAAAAGGGATGATGATAAGGGAACACATTTGGAGGAAGACTTCCTGAGCTTAAAGGAATGGAATGATCATGGTCACTGTGAGATGGGGGGAGTCCCTGGGGAGTTTGGAAAATAATGTGATGTTTGGAAAGGATATATTGAAGGTCCGAGTGCATTGAGGGAGTCTCAACAGATTGAATGGAATGGAGTTGGGAAATGATTCCAAAATGATATTTTTTGAGTAAATTTTCTATGCAGTGGGAATTGATGATATCCAACTAGCCTGTTGTAATTCCTTGGAACTTATATTGTTGTCCTTCCTATTGGAATTGCATGGTTAAATCCTTAAAATCCATGGTTATGGCGTTGACAATGTTTATCCATTAAAAACCAAGCACGGTCTCACAACCACCCATGTCAATAGAAAACATGTGAGATTTCAATTTATATTGACCAATTTGCAGGCACACATTTTCACAATGCCCCCTATATTTCATGGAATGATCATTGACAATACTGATTTGAAAATTGTTGACAATACATATATAGAAATTGATTTCTTGGGCAAGGTGGTGATGAATGAAATTATGATTTCTTCCACTGTCAACTAATATGATGAATTTCTTGTGCTTAATGTAACCAATCAATTTGAGGGTTTGGGGAGCATAAAAGTCAGTGAGATCATGCTACGAGATCAGTGGGTCAATTTCAGGAGGATCAGAGGGAGGTTTAATATCATATTCTTGGAGTAGCACTGTCCCAGGTGAAACCTCAACATCTGCATCATAAACATCCTTTGAAATGGTCATAAAAATTTTACATTATTTACACTTGTGCCCCGTAAATTATTTCTCATCAAAATTATACAAAATACCCTTTAGTTGGAATTCGACCATTTATTCCCATATTAATTTTTAGACCTTGAGAGGAGTGGTTGGAGAGGAAGGATTGAGAGGGAAAGGGGCATGAATACAAATGGTTTTTTTGTTCTGAGAAAATATGACCTTTTGTTCCTCATTGGCATGCTTATTCACTTCCAACCAAGTCTGGGGGCGATGCATGAGGACCTGGGCTCAGATTTTATCCTTGAGGCCACTGATAATGAATTCCTTGAAGAAGGAATCAATCATACCCTCCATTCGGAAATACAAGTTCTCAAAGGAAGATTTAAAATCTTCCATGGTTCTCGGTTGTTTCAACTTGGTCAAATGACCTAAATGGTGGGTGTTTGTGTCAAGCCATTCATACATCTCAACAACAATCTGTGTCTAAGAAACATACCCTTGGAATGAATTTATATGCCATTTCCACCATTACCATCGTTCCATATCCAAATAGATAAAATCATAATGAATCTTGGTCAATTCATTAGTAATGTCATGTAGGGTAAAATATTGTTCCATATGAGCAACCTAGGAAGTTGGATCCAAGACAACAAATTTGTTCACCTCAGCCCTAGGAAAATGGGGGTCATGATTGGAATGAAAGTGTAGAGGATTGGAAGAGTAAGCACCTTCGACTTGGGGGTTTGGGATAGAAGAGGAAGGACCTTGGGAGAAGAATTATTGGAAAGTGGATTTGAGTTATGCTATTTTGCTAGAGAGTTGGTCCTGCATGCAGTCCATTTTGGAATGAATGAAAATAATGTCATTATTTGGCTTTTGATTGGTTTCGTCATGGAAAATGGGTACCATTAGGAGATGAGGGGTGGTCTATGGATAACAATGCATATAAGTGATATATACCACTACTATCATGGAAACTAGAGGAAACTATTGGGATAACTAGGAAATAAGGGTGCCAGCAAGGGTATGAATCCATGGGGGAAAAAGATTAAAATTATAGGTATCACAATGATCATGAAGAAAAGAGAAATCCAATGGGATAGTTCTTAAATAAGGGTGCAAGAAGTAATCCGACCTAAATAATACTATAGTGTTGAAATGCCCAAATTATTAACAGAAAAAAATGTGTAGTAATTTCACAACCAAAATGCAGGAGGCAAGGTTATGCAACCAAAATATCCTTTTTGTTCCTTGTCTAAAATGTTCCCCCCAGGTTAGGGTTTGCAATTTGCCTATGGAAAATGGTTTTCCATGTGCTATATCTCTTTGATATACTGCAATATCAAACAATAGTATTCAACCCAATATCTTAGGGAAACAACTAAGGAGGCTTGATGGTACCCTTAGCCATACGACCTGATTACCCAGTGTTGGCCCTTGACCAAGTTTTGGGAGAACTTGGTCATGTTTGAACATTTTTGGGACTTCGATAGCCTGCCAAAGATGGAGCACCATATGAAGCAAAGATCACGGGATCTTGGCCTACTTTTGGGCCCATTTTGGGTTTTGGGAATATGTAATGGGAAAGGGATGTCGGCCCGTGGGTTTACCCGTGCTTAGGCCCATTTTGTAAATGTATAAATAGACGGCTAGGCATCTATTAGAGTATCATTATATTGTATCTATGTGATATAGGATACGTCCCAAGTGGGATATGTGTGATCAAGAGTTTTGTGCATTCTATATAGACTTGCAGAGCTTAGTGCAAGTCCCTGTGTGAAGGTATAGAAGGCTTTGTGCTGAAAGGCAAGGAAGAAGGATATAGCGAGCTGCACAGATCTTCTGTCCTTTGTGAAGTAAGTATTTCTACAGCTCTATGCTTGTAACTAATTGGTCGACGATAATAAATAAGAAGAGTTGGTGGACGTAGCCCCAAGATGGGGGTGAACCACATAAATCTATGTGTTATGCTCTATGCTTTGACTTGATGTGTTTATATCTACTTTGGCTAAGAGCTTTGATATATTTAGATATATATACTCATTCTTTGTGCTTCATTAGATGTGTATGAATAGTAGATCTGATATGTATGAAGATGCTTAGTGCTGATCTACTAGATCCGATCTGTTTTACTGTTGCTAAGTACTAAGATAGCTTAGATCTAAGTAAATGTTGCGATGCTCTATGTTATCTGCGAAGTATAATATGGGTTGAACATTGATGGATGATCAATTCTAAGTGCTCTGTAAGTGATATAATCACATATCTGTGTCCCAACTAAGGTTGTAGACACCTCAGTCTCGCAACCATGCCTACTTCTACCTCAGGTGAGACTTCATCTGCTTCGTAGGTGTTGCCGAAAGGGCCAGTAGTTAGGGTTTTATTGGTGCGCTCTTGTAGAGTTGAACCCTGGGTGTACCCTATGCCAACACCCAGGTACTAGAGAGTATCTTCCCAAGTGTCATTATTGGTGGCACTATAGTAGTTAGACGGCCGATCAATTGATCTAGGGATGGTTTTAGGAGACCTAGAGGTCTCTTGATATACCTACTAGTACGTGGGAGACATGGCCATGTACATATTTTGTTTGATGCATTACTACTCGAGGGGTACCAACATGGGTTAGAGAGGTTTCCAACAAGGGTGAAACTTTTGTTTCTACGAAACCCTATGAAACCATATGTATCTCCTACATGTAGTCTTCCCCACTGTAGTTTTACCTACTGAATGACATATCTATGTTCTTTAAATATGATGACAGTACATGTCTCTACCCTCGAAACAATTTTAGCCACAATTCCTACCAAGGAAAGTGCTATGATACCACTTGTAAGGTGCCATATGTAATATAATATGTAGAAACAAGAATATTTAGCAGATATCAATGGAACAACAAAATATTGAGAAGATCAATACCAGAAATAATACATTTATTCAAAGAAAGAAATGTCCACTTGCCTCTTCGAGGGGGAAACCTCTAACATAGAAAATCTATATTACAATAATTATAAAGACAAGGCTTTCTCATGCCTCCTACTCTTATTTATACTAATTCTATCATCTAAAGAACATTCTAGAGGAAGATCTTTCTAGAATCAAAAGATTCTATTAGGTCTTCTTACATTAACTTGTTCATATTTATTTATTAAATAGGCCTTATTAAGTAATGTCGGCCTTTATTACATGGAAAATATATTATTCTATCTATGTGAGAGGTTAGGGAGGTTAGGTCTCTAACAAAAAATTTCTAAATTCGTTGATGTACAAAAGAATTCAAAACAAATAGCATGGGATGAAAAATATGTTATCAACTTCAATGTAAACAATTTCTCTATACTAAATTGACCTAATATGATTGAATTACTCTTTATCAAGAACATTTTTCCATTCTTTTGGAGTAGATCTCATTCCCTTTTGTCCTAATCTTGATGATAATACCAAATGACTGCCCCTTCTATGTCATCAATTTTCTTGATGTAATCACTGGAATAATAGAACAACTTGTATACTATGTACCTCTCTACCATAGATCCCTCTAATTTTTTCCTTTTTCAAACAAAACATTTCAATTTCTTCATGTACCTCTCTAAGAAGAACATCCAACGACATGAGAGAACCCCAACTAATTCAAACTCATTAGGTAGGTGAATTAGAATATGGACTTGCAAGTCCATAAAAATCGTGGGCAGTTCCTTCTCAAATATAGAAATAATCTTAACTATCTCTCGACACCACCATGGAATGCTAGCCATATGAATCTCCCTTGATGTGATCCAATGCACAAATGTAGATAATTTTGATATGGCATGTCACATGTACTAGGGGAAGTCGTGGTTCACACGACCATGCATGGAAAAAGGATAATGACACTACAAAATAGACACACACACCATTGATTTCCATACAATTGTGCATGCATAGGATATTTTTACCAATTCTAGTATAGAACTAGGAGAATCATGTATTCAACATACATACCCTTAGAAGGTTCATATGGTCATGTTATTTCAGCCCCGACAAATTCCCATCTACAGTGAAGGAACATAGTAGAATCAACCCATAGAAAGAAAGTTCTTTCACACCCAATATAACATTCTTCTCCATAGAAAGATCATCTTTCTTAAAAATCCATGGAACATCACCTTCTTTAAAATGCCAAGAGGGACCAACCTCTCCTCTAGGTTTGTTTCTTGGCCAATTTCTCTTTTTAGAATTCAAAACAATAAGATTCATCTTGAAAGCCATTGTGTCTCTTTTATTCCATGATATATGCCTCCATAAAGAAGATGAAACATTTTTGAATATGTTGGAACACATACAATTCTGAACTTTTGAGCCTTTTAATTTTCACCAAATGAAAATATGATTTTACCCAAAGAAAGAGGAAGCTTGGTAAATGAAATTTTAGTTTTAAATCTAATTTATTGTTTATTAGTTAATAATTAGGCATGCACTAGGTCCACTGTTGATGAGTTTTCTCGTTTGATCGAACGATCGTAATAGCCCCCAGAGGTCTGGAGCCACCTTAATTTTAAAGAGGTAAATCTCTAACAGTCACTTTAGAGCTTCGCGCTTCAGGTGTTTCAAGAAGTCTTAACAATAAAATCTTTGAAACTCCGAAACCCGAAGGATTCTGCTCACAAATTTTCATAAAACTTTTAAAGGCACAAGTCTTAGGACACATGTACCTTTTAATTATTTCCTATGTTGATACATGGCCCCCCATTTTTTACTTTTCCACTGGAGGATTCACACATTTCCAAGTAACACGTGGCACATCTATTTTCATGACACGTCATCTAGAGTGATGTCATCTATGCCACGTCACTATGGGAGATGATCCTTTGGGAGTTTAACAAAGAACGAATTCACACTTTACCAAAGTATCAAAATGCCGAAGTATTGAATGTTGAATAATTAAGTTAATCACGATTATGAGATAATTAATGAATCCACAGTTCAGAGTTCAGACGTTTTTCTTATATCCTATCCTAAAATCTTTGAAGTTCGAAATTCCGAAATACTTAAAGTTAAAAGCGATTAATTAGGGATTAAAATCAATTAATAGATAATTGATTCCTTCGTAATTTCGGGTTTTGGGATTTTCTACTCGAGATACATAAAAAATCCCTAAAGTCCAAACTCCTGAAACACTTGAATTTAATTCACCACTTTAAACATGATTAATTAAGGTTTTACTAATGACTATTCATGAATTAATCTATTCACAAATTCGGGATTCCGGAAGTTCCCACCCTGTCACATATAAAAATACCGAATGCGAACCGTCGAAGTATAGATGGAATTTATTACTAATTAAGTATGATGATTCAAACGCGGATTTCGGATCACCAAGTAGACATTTCCATTAATGTTGATAAATTTTCGTCAGTGAAGCTATATGAAAATCAATGAATTTGTTTTGAATAAAAGCACTTCAATTTAAAATTTGTTTTCACCTTCTGCAATTAGCAAGTTTTATCTGTTTGAAAGACTCATGGATTTTCTATGCAAAAGGTAACTTCACTCTGTTTGATTAGAAACTATGGCACTAAGGAAAATGACAAAGAATCCTGATGTGGTAGGTGATGATTCAAATCCACATGCGGACATTCTATCAGACACCATGCCATGAGCCACAAAAACCACCAAAACCTGGACACAAGCATTTGAGATTCTAGAACATAAAATAATCAACTTCCCTAAGGACTCTTGTTATTGGATAAATTGATAGGTGCGGACACTAACTGATCTCCCTAGATCCACCTAGATCTAGAACAAAACACACCAGAACATGACGCTTTCCTTAAGTTTTAGATATTGAATTTACTAACTAAAGAGGGATAGGTGACATACCATTTAAACGCCACTTCCTCTCGCCATCGCCATCGTAGCTCCATTCCAACGCTCATACAATGATGATACTGTAAATGAAAGCAACCATCCAAAGTGATAGTAATAGCATAAACTCAATATAAACCTATTTATGTGATCAAGGAATGACACAATAAAACACAACAAGCTTTATAAGAAAGAATCATATTACTGTATCATATTAAATGTGAAAGAGATATTACAACCATGGCCTTGATGTCATAAGGTCCCTTCCAATTGTCCTTCGATCCCCACACACTTCTTGTTCCAAGGATTCTGAGACCATGGATCTGATAGCTACTCACAATCTATCTTGACAAAGCAAATCTCAAAGCCACTCTAACCAAGCTAACAATCCCAAGCCAAAAACAACTAACTTTC
>JZKD02S1977595.1:1848301-1880374 GCA_000966675.3 Picea glauca | reverse complement strand
AAATGGCCCCAGAAGTTAAAAACTGCTAAAAATAGTAAATTACCAAAATTGCCAGAAACATGTTTTGGGCCAGTTGGAGAAGGTGGGTGGCCACCGATATCCACTTGGATCACAAAAACAACTAACTTTCTCCATGAGAGCTCCTCTCCTTTTATAAGCTGAAGAGGATAAGGTGAGGAGGTTAGGATGATCCCACTAAATCATGAAAGTGAGTAAGATCCAAACCATTCGGATGCCACCTCACCATGGAAGTTTATCCTTCTAGAAGCATCGAGAAGATGCTCGTTTTTCCCACGTATGAGAATTCTCGCACCCTGCTTATAGAGCAACCTGTGAACCTCTCGCAACCCAGCTATGGTGCAGCCTGTGAGAATCTGGCATTCTCGCACCTTGCCTATATAGAAACCTGTGAACATCCTCTTTAATAGGGTTTTTCCAAAGGAGAATGCAACTTCTTTTCTCAGGAAAAGTTCTTCTCCCTTCTTTCTTCAGGAACTCAGGTCACTGACCCGTCTGAAGGCAACAGATAGGTTTACATCATTAACGGTCATAGGGATGACGAAAATAATGTGTAACAACTTTGCCGAAGAAGAGGATGATACTTATACAACTAAAATCAGACACATAGCACAGTTGGAGCTGCACAAGATAACAATACGGTCAAGGTTCATGCCTTATAATGACATGATTAGCTGGGCCTTGGAGCACGTTGACATCCAAACTAGAACCATCATCAACCATTAGAGGGTCTTCATTGGCTCTTTCCGACTGGAACATATGAAAGTAATGTATAATATATCCCCTAATCCTAGATATACATACAATGTTGCATTTATTATGGAGTTCGAGCAAAAGGAATGCGTCCAATACGCCATAAATTGTCATGATATAGTTAAGTCTTGGTGGGGACACCTAGAGAGGTTTAGAAAAGATGCTCATGATATATATGCCACAATGTCTTTAGATTCACATATGATATATGTAGCCATGATGTTATGTCGACTATTCAGGAAAAAGAGCCCTACTCATTTCTCTTTGGAATGGGTATCCACTATGCATGAGGTAGTAGAGGGTTACACTTTCAACTAGTCCAAATTGTTGTCCGATAACTTGGCCAAGGGAATTGCCGAATATAAAAAAATGACAACCCACCCCATTTTACATGTCAACCTATATCATGGATGCCATTTGTTTTATGACGCCTTTTCCAATGATGAATTAGAGCTGGACTCCGACCAGTGCTGAGCCCATTCATTTCTACCATTCCAGGCTATGGAAAGATAAATCCAAATATTTCTTTTATGAAATTTGTCACAATGTTGTGGTTCCTATTCATATAACCCTGTATGGTCACCCACCTCCCTAGATTTCATAGAAAATTATGGGAAACCTGGGTAAGTTAGCATATTGGTTTATTGAGGAAAACTTCTCCTACATCATGGTCTTTGGGTGTTCAGTTCCTCCCCATTCTCTCCCATGATTTTTACCAGACCAGCTGGTATGCAAATAAGTGACCTACCAGAAAGTAACAAGAGGCATCAACAAAGAGATGAAGGCAGCACAAAAAAAGGTATGGCCGACTTTCCCTATTCAGGTTGGCATGTTTTCATTACTAGATTTTGGCCACTCCAAAGTGGAGGCCGTGACTCTATATGATGTAAAATTGGTTGTTTTGGAATAGGGGCAAACCCAGGGTTCAACGCTACAATAGTGCACAAAAAAATCTCTGACTACTGGCCCTTTTGACAACACCTGCAAAGTAGATTCAGTCTCACCCGAAGCATTTATGAGGGGGTTGCAGGAAAAATATGTCTACAACCAAAGTAAATGCCACGTCGGTCTAACACAATAACAACACAATGTTCATATATCACTTATCAAATTAGATCTATTCTGCACATCTACTTATTAGATCTAAAAAAGTAATGTAATCACAGTATATCAATGACAGAGATAAAATACTAGTCACACACAACACAAGATGTACGTGGTTCACCCATTCTCTAGGGCTACGTCCATATAAATGTGTTATATTATATTTAAGTAAAGCATACAGTTCTTATCTGCACTCTTAGCTAGAAGATATTCTCTCTTCTCGTTTTTTTCTCTCCCCTCCCTACATACCCAGCTGCAAGGTTGATCTTCGCACCCAACTGAAGATTCTTACAATACTAGAATTCTCTCAATCTTAACACTTCTCCCTCTCAATACAATACTTACTTACATCAACAATACAACTAGATCAACAACAATATCATACCAACCCAAAGTACCAAACCAAAATAGGCCCTCATGACCTTTATTTATACATCACAATAGCTCATCGACAACCTTAGGCCGAAACCTAGGTGTCCAAAACCCTAGATACCAAAACCCTAGGTGTCTAAAACCCTAGGTCAACTTGATCCATATTTTTAGGGCTTCGCTAGCCTGTCTTTCCTTTCTTCTCGCCCAGTGATCCAAAGCATCCAATGGTGGATTTTTCTTCTTGCTGACATGTCCAAGATACTTCTTCCTTTCTTATCTATCATCCCCATCCAACGCATTTGTTTCTCGGGCTTTGCTCCATCTTTTCTTCTCTTTTGTTCACTTCAACCCAATAACAGTCGTTGTGTGTTTCACAAAGTTCACATTCTCCCTTTTATTCCTTGATGTTCACATACTTCCATAACCAGGGGCCAACAGGCCCCCAACACTCACCCGTGACTCGTCCCGAGGCACTTCAGATCTTAGCTTCATGTTTTACTTCGACTCCAGACTGCACAGTGCAGCCTCTGCATTCTTCTCTTTGCCTCCTCTTTTCCCTTGTGCAGACTATATTTTCTATGTCTGGTGCCCAATTTCAACTACACCTGGTACCTATACCCTTTTCTTCATGCTTTCACTGAGGTTTGCAAGGCAGCTGCTTGTTATAATACAACTTCAGCCGACTCCCATTCACCCAACCTTCCTTCCATTCTCCATTCAATGTTTTTAGTTGCGCAGCTCCTCCTTTTGTAACATAAATGATCTCGTATGTCCCTAGCCAATTTGTTCTGAACTTCCCAGGATGTTTTATGAACTTGTTGTCATATACCAGTACTAGATCACCTTGTTTGAATTCCTTCTTCTTGATGTGCCTATCATGATAGGCCTTCTCTCTTTCCTTATGAACCTGCTGATAGAATCCTACAATGAATATGTCTTCTTCCAATTCAACCAACTGTGCAAGCCTCTCTTGAACAATTCCAGGGTCATCCATATCTGTAAAGGAAGCAATTCTTAGGCTTGGTACCAGATATTCCATTGGAACAACAACTTCAAGACCATATACCAACTTGAAGGGGGTCTGCATTGTCAGCTTCTTGCAAGTGGTTCTATAGGCCCATAATACTACTGGTACTCTCAAATCCCAATCATATCTATTCACACAACAAATATTGGTTAGTTTTGTTTCCAAAATATTATTGAATGCTTCAACTGTACCATTTTCTTGTGGATGGTATGGTGTGCAATTTTGATGCTGGACTGCAAATTCTTCAGTCATGGCTTCAACTGTCTTATTGATGAAATGTGTACCTTGATCACTCATAAGGATCTTTAGGCATCCAAAATTGGTTATGATGTCATCAAATATGAAGTGTGCGGCTGTAGTTTCATTACAGTCCTTAACTACTCTTGCTTCGGGCCATCTAGTCAAGTATTTTTTTGCTGTAATTATGTACCTTGCTCCTGTGCGCTTTCCCGGTGGATTTATAGCTCCAAAAAAGTCAATGGACCATTTATCAAATTATTGTAGGGTCATTTGCAGTGCCAATGACATTTCATCTCTTCTAGATGGTTTCCCAACTCTTTGGCATACATCGCAAGCTCTGGAATAGTCTTTAACATCTCTGTGTAAGGTAGGCCACCAAAGGCCAACTCTAAGAACCTTCTGCGTAGTTGTGTTTCCTTCATAATTTCCTCTTGCGATACCTTCATGAGATTATGCAAGGATCAATGGTCATTCTTCCTCCATAACACACCTTCTCAATATCTCATCAGGTCCCATTTTGTATAGATGTCCAACTATAAGGGATAAATCTGTAGCGCGCACTACTAGTTGTTTCTTCTGAGAAATTGTGTACTCACTAGGTGCCATTCCTATTGATAGGAACTGGGCTATCTCTATGAAGTGGTCATCGATATTTCTAATGGCTAGTAGTTGTGAATCCGGTAGTGTATCCTCCAAACTGGTTGACTCTTCTCCATGTTCCATCCTTGACAAGTGGTCAGGGCCTTTGTTCATCCTCCCCAGCTTTACGATGATATCAAAATCATATTCTTGTAACAGCAGAAGCCATATGCATATCATTCCCCCCAACACTGGCTTTTTGACTCGGTACTTCAGTGTGGAGTGATCAGTAAACATTTTAAAGTGTCCTCCCAACAAATAGTGGTGAAATTTCTGCAATGCATACACCATGGCTAATCCCTCTCTTTCAGTAGTGGTATAATTAATCTCAGTTGTAGATAGCTTATTTCTAGAAAAGGTTAATGGGTGGTCAATGTATCTTGTTCCTGGTTTTGCTAACATAGCTCCCAATGCAATGGATGATGCATCGACATGCACATGAAACTTCTTGGTCCAATTTGGGAAAACCAGAATGGGCAAAATAACCATTTTTTGTTTCAGTGTGTCGAATCTCTACTGGCATTCCTCTATCCAACTAAAATGACAATCCTTTTTCAACAGTTTTTCCATGGGTATTGTAATCTTAGCATATCCCTTAATGAACTTTCTGTAATATCCTGTGTGTCCCAACGCAGTGCGCAACTGTTTGACTAACGTAGGGGGGGGTAGATCAACTATAATGATGATCTTGGATGGATCTACCAACAATCCTTGCTCGCATACAATATGACCTAACAACACTCCAAATGGGGAAAATAAAATACATTTCTTTAGGTTCAAAGAAATTTGCACTGCCTGCATTTATCCAGCATTATCCTTATACATTCAATATGATTTTTCAATAAGCTAAAAACATTCCAATCATCAAAGTATGCTTCTAAAAATTTATGCAGAAATTCCTTGAATGCTTTGACCACCACCCTAGAAAATATGGTTGGGGCATTCTTCAATCTGAATGGAATCACTGTATATTGGTAGGATCCCCATTCTGTTGTAAATGTGGTCTTATGGCGATCTTCCTTAGCAATTCGAATATGATGGTATCCTGAAAATCCATCTGTAAAAGAATAGACCTCCTGGCCTCCCACGTTATCTAATACTTTGTGAGTGAATGGTGTAGGGAAGGGGTCATGCAAAAAAGAATCATTCATCTTCCTAAGATCTATGTAGATCCTGATCTCACCTGTCTTCTTGTCTTGCACCACCATAGGGTTAATCCACTCTGACTCTTCGACAGGTTCTATAATCCATGCTTCCAACATTCTCTCGAGCTCAATTTTCACTTTCTCCTTATATTTAGGGTTTAGTATGTAAGGTATCTGTTTGAATGGTGTAGAATCTGGATTCAAAGGAAGCCTCATCTCACCCATAGGCCCTTTAATTCCCTTCATATCAGTAAAATTGGTTGGAAACGCATCCTGATATTCATGCAGTAACTCTGTAATTTTATCAATGGTAGCAACATCCCAATAATCTCCAACGTTTGCAAACTTTGGTTTCTATTCTGTTCCAATATTGACTTTCTTAATCTTAATCAGTTATCCAATAAATGGTAGCTCAACTCCTGGTCCTTCCACATCTCTCTGGCCTTCTGTTTCTGCGATGTTCACCTTCCTCAGATCATCGTCTTCATCGACATTGATGTTGTAATAGCCTTGCAGTTTCTGGAGAGGTGCAGTCCATTCATCCTCTTCCTGTTCTAAGGGAAGTCTAGATAGCTCCTCGAATAAATTATGTCTCACAATCTATAATGATTGATCTACTGATGAATATTGACTTTCAAATAATAAGGTAGTTACAAAATTCTAAGTCATACCTTGCCAATATGTAGTGATGAGGCGCAGTTCTGCTTGGAGGTACCAATTTATAGGTGTCATGTCCAAGATATTGATGAATTTTTGTACCCACTTCTCTTGAGGGATGTTTCTCCAGGCTTCCTCATAGCTTCACACATGGTCCTTTGGGCAGCTTCGACCTGTGTAGTGAACTTCACAACCTTCTACTTGTGCTGAGAACCTCACTGTCATCAAGGTACGAAACTGTATCCAATCTGTAATGTTACATTTGTGTGCCCCCCACCATCTTGCTGGTGTGGATTTCAAGGCCTCATCCATCACCAATAATCTCTATTGTATTGGTACACTTTCTTCAAAGTCCGACAAGAAGGTTTCTAAAGGGTTCAGACCATCAAATGTGGGTAAGTTACTTATGGTTGTGCCGATCCAATGGACTTCTCTGGTTAACTTAGCACATCTTCTTGTAGATAATTCATACATCTTATTCTGTCAGTTCTCCAGTGCTTCTTTTGAGTCTGATGAACATGTGACATCACTTCGCCAGCTTAAGTTTCCATCGGCTGTGGGATTAATGTAATCCTATTGTCTGGATATTAGCTTATATATATTTTCTAATGCATATGCATGGTATTCTTCTCTAATAGGTTTTGTGTACCACCCACCTTCATCTATATCTAAAGGTGCAATGACCCTAAGGCCATCTCTTTCAAAATTCATAAGTATTTTCTTTAAGTCAACAACAGTAGAGTTATTGAAGGCCTAATCAATTCCTAATAGCGTATGGCAATGGAAACTTTCATAAACTATTTCAATTACCTCAAAGTCTGCAAATGTTCTTACTCCATCAATGTCCATAGGAACATGCTCCAATCATCCAAATGGGATGACAACTTGCTGGTTAGCCATCCTAATCTTGATAGGGGAATAGATCAACTTTGGTTTTCCTATCAGTGCCCAGGTTTGCTTCGTCATGACATCGAACTTTGACCCTAAGTTGAGTACTACATAGTCTATATCATACCCTCCTATTTGAGCATTCAAATGTAATTCCTTATTTGTCCTTCTCTTCTTACCAATTTGGTGTACTGCTCTATTCAGCAAGGGGTCTATCTTTCCTAGCTCATATTGTCTGATTAAATTTTGTAATTCTTGTAAAACGCTTTCATATTGAACCAACTTAATACAAGTATGTAAAAATTCCATGAGCTTGCTTACCTCTTTTCCTTCTTCTGGCGAAGCAGATTGATCGAATGCATGAGGCATTCCATACTCTCTTACTTCTAGTTTTGTTTTTGATGAAGAACCTTGGTCTCCTCTGAATTCTTTTCTGGCTTCCTCAAACATTTTTATTTCTTTATTTGCATCAAACATTTGTGTCTTCTCTGTAGATTTCCTAATTCCTGAGTCTTATGTAATATTCCTTTGGGTTATTCTGTCATCTCCTGTGACAACACCTCCTCTTGTTATAAAATGACTCTAGGGTCTCCTCCGCGAGGCTCAACATATATCAGTTTCACTTGTGGGTTTTGCTAAGGTCCTCATCAATCTTGAAGCTTAGCTAGAAGCACAAGACAATCTTCTATAACATGGTCAAATGAGATGCAGTAGTTGCAAGTGGTACAAGGGTTCTGACAATCCCTTGCAAGGTGTCCTGGTTGTGTGTAGTTATAACAAATGATCTTTTCTCGGCCTCGACCCATTCCTCCTCCTTGTCCTCTTCCTCTGAATCCACCATGAGGATTGAAGTTTCCTCTCCAAGGAGAGTTCTATTGTGTAGTGTTTCCTTCTTGTTGTACTTCACCTTGAATCTTATATATGTCTCTCGACCTTTCATGCATGAGATCATAAGCCCTACAATCCCTATCATCATGTCCTACATACTTACAGACTGTAAAGTACAAATTTGTAGGTGTCTGAACATACTTTTTCATATAATAGCACTCACTAGTATGATGTTTGTTTCTTCATACCTCGCACCAGGGTAAGGTGACTTGCTTCAAAGGGATCAGAGCTCCAGAAGCCAAGTATTCATTGAATAGGGGACATTATTCCTTGTCATGGCCTTCTGAACTGCATCTGACACACCATATGTCTTCTCTTTTATGTTTTCCCTTGTCTTTCTTCATATCTTCGACCTGTAGAGACAAACTAGTTAACTGACTTAGGATATGACTCATACCTAAGCTAGATTCTCCCATAGGGGCTGATTCTAGCTTCATGGAGATCTCCAATGCCTCAGACTACGAAGAAATATTTTGTTGCATCATGGAAACTCTGATGTGTGGTAGAAGGGAAACAATAAACCATTCCTTGTTCTGTTCATCTGGGATCTGAAAATTCAATCGGCCTGTTAAGGTCTTGAATCTCTGATCAAACTCCAAAACAGGTTCATCCACCTTCTTCTTGATCTCTTTCATCTTTGTGATACATTGGGATTCTGACTTAGGTTTCTTGAATTCTGTAATCAACACGCTCTTGATATGATTCAATGGCTTAGGTTGTGCAAGTCCTTGGACAAGTTTCATGTACCAACTCAATGCGCAATCTATAAGAGTTGTATTGACCTGAGTTCTTTTGACAACTTCATCTGTGACATTCTTAATGTTCCATACAGCTTCACATAGGAACTAGTGTTGATAAGGATCTTCAGATCCATCTCCCCTAAAGATAGGAAGTCTCATCTCATCTTCCATAGATCTTCCTAGGGTTCCTGACTGAATATGTGGTGGAATATTATTGATAGTGCTCTGGATTCTCTGGTGATTGCGATTAATTTGGTTTCTTAATATTGAATCAATGGGAAGGATAACAATACTTACTTCGATGGTATGCACAATTTCTGAGGTTTCAGGTTCTCCTCAGCGAAGCTCTTCATCTTCTCCTTCCTCTTCCCTAGCGAGTTCTGAATGTTCTTCATCTGTCAGTTCTGCTTCTTCTCCACTGTAGAAAACATCCTCCCTGTAGTTCTACTTAAACAGGTTCACAAGATGAACTTCTCTGAATACTCTCCCACTACATGTATGTCCAGCTTCTGTGTCACTGTCGTTGTCCAAATTTTTGAACATTAGCCTTTATTGATCCGACCAATCTATTATATCTTCAATATGTTCTTATCATGCAATAACATCTTGATTCTCATCTTCAGAAAATGCAAAAATTTCCCTCGAGGTCCCTTGAAAAAATTTCTCTTGGCTTGGCTATACGATTCTACTCTATCAACATCAAACTCTGTGATGTACCCTCTAATGGTACTATCAAACCAGTGATCTATTGCTCGTGATATAATGTTATCAACTCTCTTGACCTTCTTGATCAACTCTGACGTCCAAGCCAGAGGAAGTATAGATAGGATCTCGAACTGGGTATTTTCTAATCTAGCTAGCCACTCATATAGCTCTTGGTGGATTCCTCGAAAGAAAATTTCATGTATATCAGTAAAGATATATTTCTCCTGGTAATATTCTGAGCTAAGATTAGGGTTCTTGTTCTAGGCTTCAGCGAAGTCCTTTTCTTGATATTCTATCCACTTTTGAATCTCCATCTTCGATGGAAACCACCTTGACATTCCCTCAAGAAGATTCTAATCCCGGCAACAGAACCATTTGTTGGCACAGAGGAAGACCCAGGGTTCAACACTATGACAACGCACCAAAAAAGCCCTATCTACTGGCCCTTTCGGAAACACTTGCAAAGAAGTTTCAGTCTCACCCAAAACAATTATGAGGGGGTTGTAGGACATAGATGTCTACAACCAAAGGAAATGTCACATGGGTCTAACACAAGAACAACACAATGTTCATATATCACTTATCAGCTTAGATCTATTCTGCACATCTACTTATCAAATCTAAAGAAGTAATGCAATCACAATATATCAATGATAGAGATAAAATACCAGTCACACACAACACAAGATGTACGTGGTTCACCCTCTCTCTAGGGATACATCCACAGAACTGTGCTATATTATATTTAAGTAAAGAATACAGTTCTTATCTGTGCTCTTAGCTAGCATATCTTCTCTCTTCTCCTTCGTTTCTCTCCCCTCCCTACTCACCTAGCTGCAGAGTTGATCTTCGCACCTAGCTGAAGATTCTTACAATACCAGAATTCTCTCACTCTTAACACTTCTCCCTCTCAATACAATACTTACTTACATCAACAATACAACTAGATCAACAACAATATCATACCAACCCAAAGTAACAAACCAAACTAGGCCCTTGTGACCTTTATTTATACATTACAATAGCTCATCGAAAGCCTTAGGCTGAAACCTAGGTGTCCAAAACCCTAGATACCAAAACCTTAAGTGTCTAAAACCCTAGGTCAACTTGACCCATATTTTCAGGGCTGTGCTAGCCTGTCTTTCCTTTCTTTTCATGCAGTGTTCCAAATCATCCAATGATGGATTTATCCACTTGCTGACATGTCCATGATCCTTCTTCCTTTCTTATCTATCATCCCTGTCCAACATCTTTCTTTCTCGAGCTTCACTCCATATTTTATGCTCTTTTGTTCACTTCAACCCAATAATAGTTGTTGTGTCTTCCGCGAAGTTCACATTCTCCCTTTTCTTCCTTGATCTTTGCATACTTCCATAACCAAGGGTCAATAGGTTGAGATCGAGTTCAAAAGACATCATCCATGTAAGATTGTGGAAAACCACCTAGCCCAGTTCTACATGAAACGATATATGCATGAAAACTCCTCGTATGATGAAATATTCAGGGGATTTATACCTTATGAGGTGGTACATGATAGATTCCAAACCTTTCCCCTAGATCAACAAGTTGGTTTTATCAGTTTCAAAAGAGCAGGTGGAATAGCCTGCCAAAGGTACTACAAGGAGAGCCAATAGCCACTCCCCCTTCTCAGGAATATATGTCAACAGGTTCTGAAGTGAGTCACTCTGGTAAACATAATATTGAGGAAACCCCAAAGAGCTCGTAGGTATTAAAACATAAATTATAAGCATCATTGTCAGTCTAGTTAGGCCCCGAGAAAAAAACTCAACTCGAATATTTCCTAAAGCAGGGACAAAATGCACCTCCCTCGTCACCAACTACCCATGCTATCACCTCAAATACAATAGAACAGAAATAGTCTACGGAGATTGGTACTCCCATTACATCATTGACACCTCTGCAATCTAGCTTCAGAAATCTTAATTTTGAATTTTTTTTTGTAGATGAGCTTATCCCCATCTTGCCCGAAGAAATGCCTCCTTCGGATTTCTTTTTTAGTAGAAAACAGAAGGCCATCGTAAAAAGGGAATCACACCAAAAGTATGGAGTGATAAATAAGAGGAAAAGAATGGTTTACGAAGGGAATAATTGAGATAATCCTGAATTTGCGAAAGAAGTTGCAGGTTTCTTAGGTTCTTTTGCCACTGCCAATCAATTGTCTCTACAAAATTTATCCGAACAACTATGGCATAAGATCCTGTTGGTAGAGAAATTGCAAATTCAAATACATGCCATGGAGTAGACTATCAAGAACATGATGAGTCAAGACTTTGAGCTAATTAGAGCTCATGATTGGCAACAAATTCAACAACTTTAGGCCAACCTGGATGAGCTCCATCAGAGTTCACAAACCAACAAAGGTATTGTCACTCAGCGTGATGAATGGATAGAACACTTGTAGGATAAATTAGACCTAACAGAAGGTGCCTTGATAGACACATCGACCTTCCAAATTCAAGCTCTGAAAATAAATGAGAGGCTGGAAGTTGCACAATAGGACCTTTTTCTGAAGGTAGATTCCATTCAAAAGTGTTATCGGGCAGTAGATATTTCTCTGAAAGACATTTATGTCAAGGAAAGAGAGGCCCTATCATCTCGAGCTAAGTTTTAGGAATCCATCATATTGGTGCAGAAAGATATCGTCCCTGACTTCCCACTACTCTTGCCTTCTGAACAGTTAAGAGGTGATATGGCCCTAAAGTTATGGGAAACAAATCTAGTAGAGAGAAAAATATTTTCCAGAGAAGTAAAATAGGCTTTCCGAGAAGCGTTGTCATTACTAGAAAAAAAGATAATCGACTTTGAGGGAAGTAATATATCGGAAGCGATGGGGAAAATTGATATAGAAATGAATCAACATAATTCCATAAAGAACGAAGAAGAAATGTTAGCAACCATTCATTAAATGAGCCAGATTGATCTTCTTAAAATAAATAAATGGTTGGTGAATGCAAGCTTACAGTTCTAGGTCACAGCTCAAGAAGTGAAAAGGATCCAAGAAAGGCTACCTCAGGTAGAAAGGAAATTATTCACTTTCGAGGTAAATGAAACAATTGAACCTTCAAGGTTTGTGGTGGAATTACTAGATAGATGCAACCAGTGTATTAACCATAGAAAAACAAGTATAGCTGGGATCAGGTAAGAAAATATACATAGTATTTTCTCCTTTCACCCTCTCTACCTTCCATTTTCAAACAACCGCTTATCTCATTCACCTGCATGCTAAATCTCCAGTTATCTCTATTTCATTGTCATATACTTGTCCCATTATCATTCTTTCCACAGGCGATTACTTTTTCCTACTCCCGTTATCTATTCCTTGATGAGCCATGTAGATATATCCATCCAATTATCCTTCTCCCTCTATCTCGATGGTAATTTATTGCATTATTGAATATAGCTTGAAGGGTAGATGGAAATAGACTAAAATGGTCAAGACAGTATGTCGAATCATTAATTTGGCCTATATGACATATGCGTTTAGCCAAAAGGTGTAAGGAAAGGAGGCATTTCTCTTTCCAACAGATGAAGAGACAAAGGAGAATGCCAGTGAAGCTCATCGAACTGTTACACAATGTCGTCTTATTCAAATATATGTTATTTTATTTAAATATTGTAATAAGTCCAACCGTTTTGAGTTGTGACAGATTTTGTATAAGTACATATATTCTAGATCTATTCAAGTCTACTTCTTTCCGGATGTAATAGAGAAAAATCTCCTTTTTGAGTATTAATACAAGTGCATACAGAGATTCTAACTTTCGTTCAGTTTGAGTTGTGTGTTTCTTCTGTATTTCCATATCTTCGAATTTCCTTATGCAATTCCTTGATAAATGATTGATTTCAATTTAATATTACAACTACTATAATTGTATTATATCATCAATTTGTTAAGTAAGTAGTTTTTCATTTGTATTTACTATGAGTAAAGAAAGACCTGCAAGCTGTGTGAATTACTGTATTTTATATTTTGTTCAAGGGTGCGCTATCTACTTTCCTTCCACTACAAACAAGGTGAGACTCATCTAAAATTGATGCCCAACTTTGTTTAACATTTTTTGTAACTTTCCTTCACACCATTTGATATTATAATTGTGACTCAGACAACGAAATACAACCTATGTATTGTCCTATTATTAATTTCATTTAAGGATCATTTCTTGTATAACTAAAGGTATGAAAATAACTCTTTAAAACATTCTCTTTAAACATTCCTGATGCCTGACATTATTCTTTGAGACTTAGGATTAATCTCATGAACAACAGAATATATGCATGAGATCTAGTAAGTGACCAATCTTAATATTCCCCCAGTATGGAAGCTCATAAAATACATATTTCCTTTTCATCCCAATGGTAATTTTCTCAACATAGGTGTCGAAACATTAAAGATCATCGAACATAGGTTCCCCATTTGAATCTAAGAATTATGCCATTTCCTTCTCCTTCTTTGTGTCATGTGCCCTATTCCAATCTATTTGTGTCATTATTTTAGGTCTCTGTGTTCTCTCTGGTTGACCATTGAAAGCATATGCAACTCTTCTATAAGGGTGGTCTTTTGGGAGGAATACCCTTGAACAGTCGTACACCGAATTTTGTAGTCAATGGAAAACCCAGCCTTTATAGAAGGTCCACAAAATTTACATCCATGATACCCTTTTTCTACAAGACCTACAATGTTAATGTATACATAGCATGTTAGTGTCAAAAATATAATTGCACCAAATGAAGTATGCCAAATAAAATTACAGATATAAAAAAATCGATGAACATGCTTACCGAAGAAAACTCCTAGTCATGGATAATCGTACGTGGTGTACGCACATATGCGATACAACATAAAATAACTCTCCACTGGGATGGGTATTGATATATCATATACATGTATCCCTTCCCATAATTGCTTAAATTCATCGATCAATGGTTGGAGGTAGACATCCATTCTCTTCACTTGTCTTCTACCTGAGACTATAAGAGCCAACATAAGATTTTCATTCTTCATGGACAACCATGGGGGGGTATTTTTATTGATCACTACCACTATCCAAGTAGAATAGTTGTTGTTTTGTAGGGAATATGGGTCAACTCCATCCATAACTATGCTCAATCGGAGGCTTTGTACCTCATCCTTGAAATTATCAGGACATGTATCCTCTATATGATTCATGCCTATTGAATCTGTTTGGATTCACATAACTCTTGGCTCTCCTCTATGTGAGGCATGCCACCCCTTCAACATAGCTAATTTTTTGCAATGAAAGACCCTTTGAATCCTTGGACTTATAGGAATGTGCCTCAATATCTTATGAGGAGGACCATGTGCCTTACCCTTTATTTATTTATTTATGGTACATGTCATGCCCACATTATGGACATATGTCTCTATCCACATATTAATTTTTTCATATAATATAATCATTCGGAAAAGCATGGTATGATATGTACTCATAACCCAACACTTTCATCACTTTCTTTATTGCTATGCAGTTATCGAGCAAGCGATTATAACTCGAAAGTACCTTATTTTTTAATAACCTACAATTAGGGGGGAATAGAAATTTACAATGTCATTAATCATGAATAAATCAACCCTTTTCTTCCTTCATTGTGTGACCATATTCCATAAAAAATTAGGGGACTTAATGGTTAATTATCTCAAAAGTGTTGTGAAACATGTGTCTGAAATACCATACATTGCTTTCCATTTGTACAGTAACATTGTTGTCCCTAATTGGGTAGACCTTGCAGAATCCTGTATTGGACCAAATAGAGGGGTAGTGGAAGCATATTTTAGTTTTTTGTAGAAGGTATCTATGACATCAGTGTCATCCCCTACTTCATTTTTCTAGAATTCATCTAACAAAATTCTCTCAATGTCTTGGGTATCTCACAAGAAATTATCCATACCAACCTCTATATCATTGCCTTCATCCCCATCATGTGAAGAACTAGTGTTACTATCGAGGTTTTGAATTGGTGACTCATGATGTAGTGGGAATTGAATCCTTTTTGTTTAGAATAAATCTCGCAAGTTGACATTGTAGCGGGGTGCAATGGTATATGGTATATAGGTTTCTCATCATCAAAATCCTGATTGTAAAAATATTGAACATTACATCGATAATATTAGTAACACAATGATTTTAATATGTTCAACATTATACCAAAAAATTATTAGAAGCATGGACATTTTCTTCCCAATAATAAACATGAAACCAACCCCTTTATAAAACAAATGGAAAATTAAGAAATATTTTTACAATAGTTCCATTTAAAATCCAAAAATCCAATTACTCAAACATATTTTTCTTATGTCCTACGAGGTTCTCTACATAATAGAGATCAAATTCATAGTGTAATACCATTGATACAGGATGGTTTCTGGAAGATGGCATGTTAGGACTGGAAGGGTAAAGAAGTTTTCCATTTTTATCAAAAATCTACTTGTGGTATCTTTCTCTTGATAAGAGTTTGCAGAATTTTGGGACCATAGGAATATCTTGAGCATCTGAACTTGATCCTAAATCTTGATCTTGAAAAACTCAATGAACAATTATTAAACTACACCTTCATAAATAACACAAATTCATTGAGACAAATGAATTATCAATAAAATTTATATGTACTGCAATCGACATGAGATAAATTGAAGGAGTTCCAAAGATACGTAATGAGGCGACGTTGGAATCTAAAGAGTTGTCCATTTGATATTATAAGTCTTTTTTTCTTGCATTTGAACAAAAGCTCATCATCCTGGGTAGTATAGAACATTATAACTTAAAAATAACTTCGAATAACTTTTACAAATTTACAACACACTTAAACAATCATTGATTTTTTCTAAAATATATAATTTTTTCCGCCCAGCTATATAATAAATCTCAATTTGGCTTTACAAAATCTAAAAACATTACTCGATCCCTGAAAAATATCCTCCTCAAACATAGAAAATGTGAATTTTATGCTCAACTCCTCTATCACTCTCTTCCTCCTTCCCTCCCCTTCTCTCTCTATATCCCCCCCTCTATCTCTTGCATCAACCCATGTATTCCCCTCCCTCTCTTACTCACTGTATCCCCTTCCACCTCTTCCCCTCCTCTCTCCCCCACCGATGAACTTTGTCATTTGAAAATGAATTGGTGCATATATATAAACAAAACACACTGATGCATTTAATTGAGATAAGCATGAAAGGATAACCTCCATTATTTCCTCCACAAAGAAAAAACTCCACAAAATTTAAATATGAATGTTTGTATTTTCATTATGAAAATGTAACTATCTTATAATGTTTTATTAATTAAACACCTTCCTAGTGTTTTATTAATTAAATGTCACAACAATGTGTTTCAAACTATCTATCGCACTGACTGAAGAAAGTTAAAAAAATAACATGTGCTTACTATCAATACTTTGAAATTTATTACGAAAATAAATCGGTGTTTTATGCATACCACGCCAGTGCATTATGAATACCACACCAGTGGGTTATGCATAGAATAGAACACCTAAAAACATAACTTTTGAAGAAAAAAATCAACGCATGCGTTTATCATCAATGCACCAAAATATACAATGAAAAAATGAGTGGGAATTTGAGTTTTTGTGTTTAATAAGGAAAACCCTATTCATTGTTTTATTGTTTTCCAAATTTTAGAGAGTATATTTATGCAATAGAGATTTATCAACAAATATTTTTGAGTGGGTGGGGTTTTTTTTGAAGAGCCAAATTCGAGGGGGACTATTGTAGATCACATAGAAATATGCAGAGTAGAAATTTCATGTATATGATTTCATTCTATTGATAATATTGATTATTCTCTTATTTGATTCAAACAATTTTCATTGCATTCCCAAACAAGAAAAAGGGTTTCATAGTTACCTTCAGTATTGGAATCCCTAATTTCCTGACTGTTCTTTTGTTTTCTCCTTCTAAATTTCAACGAAGATTTTTTTTAAAGAAAAAAATATGTATAGGGTTTTGTTATTTATATATGGGTGTTTCCTATCCACTACAATGAAACCACTCATTGCATTGGATCCTAAGCCCTCATGTGGTTGTCAGTTTTTTGTTTTCAAAAAATTCCTTCACAGTGACCGGTGCACTATTTACACAGTAAGTGCATCGAAGCATATTTGTTTGTAAACAACACCACTTTATTTCAATTCGAAATATTATTAAAAATATGTTTCGTGTTAGACAATGTGCATTTTATCGAAACAAGCACCAAGGCACATTTATTACAATGTGCATTGTTGAGTTTAAAATGGAAAATAATTGTTTTATATGGAAATCATCATTTCTTAAATTTCTTCAGTTCTTGACGATGCATAATAAATAGTACTTAGGAAGCTGTGATTTTCTTAATTCATATAACACCGGTTGAATATAAAAATTTGTAAAACATTTTCAATTTCACAATAGCACTGTTATACAATATCGATGCATACATGTATGTATGATGCTCTAGAGCATACATATTTTGTTAATACCACGGTGCGAATTATCTTAGTATATGCACGAAGTTCTTATTTTTTTTTTAAATAATAATTTTTGTATCTTTCTTTTCCAGGGAGATTTTGAAAATTCCAAGGGACAAACAAGGAGAAAAAAAATACATGTCGGTAGGGATTTCCAAAAAAGTGTAGAAGAAAATGTTAAAAGAAATGAACAAAATTTCGTCGTAAGAGGAGTCATCCCAACTACAATGTGCATAATAGGTATGTGATAAGTTTTTTATTCTTTTATGTATATTGAATTTAAGTATTGCGTGAAATACTAATTTTCAGTTGTTTTTTTGTAGAAAAGAAAAACAAATAGAATCCATTCATCACATAAGACTTGACAACGAGATATAAAATAGTTGATCACAAAATTTGTGAGTATTTACATTTTTGACCTTTCTTAAGATTTAATGTTTTCTATGATATTTATATTTAAATAATTAATTTACAGTTTTCCATGGATGTCTTCTACTAGGTGCTAACATACAAAGAGGAGCCAACCCATAAATTGATAAAAAAGGGGTTAAGTATGTGTTGTGAGTATATGTTGAAGAATTAAAGTTTGATTGAACAATTTGTACGTAGCTATGTTGTTTAACTTTCCTTGTTTTATAATTAATGAAAAACCAAGAAAAAATGATATTGATTATAACGACTATGCTTTCTCATGTCGTATTAAACATGCATGAAACAAAAGTATGGAATGTAGACATCATAGGAGATTTTGAGAGAATTCATGAAGCATGGCTTCAAAAGAATGTGTATTGTTTATGAAATGCTTTGTGCTAAGGTGTTTTTATTTATTTATGCAATTGTGTATATTCTACTGCATACATAAATGTAGATATACTTATTACAATTTATTTCTATGTTTGTAGATGGAAGATGAAGGGAAAGAACATAAAAAACAAACCGATCATCAAGAAAACATTATGTTAAAATAACAAAGTACGATATCATCTACAAATGATGAAGAAATGAGACATGCAAACAGCTCAAACAATGTCAACAATTCAACCCATGAATGAAAATCAATAGAATTGAATGCTACTGCAAGTTGTATGTTTTGGAATATTTGTCTATGAAAATCAAAGATTTTGTTTAATTTAATCAACATATTTTTCCAATTTCATGAGGACATGTTACCAATAAGTGTAACAATTACAAATTGGTTACAATTTGATTATTGTACTAGACCAGTACGTTGTCCCTTTTTGTGTGACAATGGGTCTCTTGTTCATATATAATAAAATGTGTTTCTTATTTCATTGTATTGTCGAATGTTGTAAAATGTTGAGTTTTTGAATAAATAATATGTGGATGATTTGCATTGATACAAATAATAGATATTTAATTGGTTGGATAACACATTAATGCAATAACATAAATATAAAACAATATTATTATAAAAAATATTTGATTTTGAAATAATTAATTTAAAATTTCTAAAAAACAATGAATTAAAATATATATATATATATATATATATATATATATATATATCAGTGCATTGTATTATTTTAAACTCACTAGAGCCATAATATATACATCAGTGTGTTTTGAGAATTCATACGCACCGATACAGATTAATCATAATAACACACCGACATGTACTATTGAGAAAATGCATCGTTTCATAAACAATATAACGTACAATAATATTTATGATTTCAAAATAGTGCGGCGATCATGTTTGAAATATTAACCGATGTGCTGAATGTTTTATCATACCAGTGCGTTATGTTTATTACACACATCGTAGAGATAACTATTATTTATGCATTGGTGCCTTTACTATATTATACGCATTGGTGCATACTAAAAATAATGTTGCGAACATATTGGAACATACTAATTACAAAAGCACAGGGGCACATTCTATATTAAATGCACCATATCTCGGAATAACATTATCACATCATGGATAATTATAACTTAACTGCACTGGCACATACTAATCCTAAGGCGCATCGGTTCTATATGTAACATTATCGCACTAGATCATACAAATACTAAAGCGCACGATCCATCATAAGAGAAGCACGAGGAATAGGTGCGTATTAATTATAAGAGCATCAGTGCTCTGCATATGATGAAAAAGGGGGAACTGGTGCACATTAGTTATAAATGCACATGGGATTTTTTTTTTATTCGGGTCTAGGGAATTTTTATTATATTATTGTGTTGGTTATTTTTATTATATTAATGTATTGGTGCATGTGTTTCAATATTGCACTGGTTCGTTTTGACAAGATCGCACTGAAAAAGAAAAACCTCCACTACAACCTCTATCCACCCAATTTTTTTTAGTTATATAGAACATTCGCTAAAACCTCTGCATCCAATAGATGAGGTTTTAGTAGATTGTTTTTTTAAATTTTTTTCCAAATTTTTTTTCATTAAAAACCTCTACAAAAACCTTTGCAAGAAGTTGTTTCCCTTAAAGAGAAGGGAAGAATGGGAAGAAGTTGAAAGGACTATTGGGTATCATGAGCAGGGGGGAACTACTAGATATACAACATGGGACATCAAGTATAGATGTAGGGAGCAACAAAAATAGTTTAAGGAGGATAAAAACAACATTTTTTGTTGCACAAGGGTGTGAAAAACCTTAAGTTGGGGGTCAATGATGGGACTATACATTATAGACCATGATCCCATCCATGACTCTTTTTGACCTAACCTTGTACTTAACAAATAAACTTTTTGACCAAAATCAATATAAAAGTATGTTTTTTGCAATTAATTTGTGAATGAATTGAGTTTAATTAGATGAGTTGTGCTTGATTTCATGATAAATGTGTGCATGCAAGACTAACTCCAAAAAGTTGAGCCACATGAGGAATTATTCTCCAATCTTCTTGAGGGAAAAAAGGTATCTTGTCCCCTCACCTTATTTCAGAAGCTGACAAGGAATTCAAGATATCACATCCAACACATCCATGCAAATTGTTGATCTAGGGAGTAACTTTGTTAAGGGATATAGGGGATCATAGCCTTGAATCGAGGAGTTATTGGAGGGACAAACTAATTGAAGTTTATAGCTTAATAATATATCAAATATTATCCTTGAGTTGGTTCATAAAATTTGTAATCATTCACATGTTATTGTGGGAGTTCTCAAGACTTGGATCTTTTCTATTTTGTAACTTTTTTTTTGAATGTTATGATAATGAAAATGATGTATTCTTCTACTGGTTGTTATTGGTTGTTTCTAAGTTCCTTATTCAAATATTGGGTAGGTCCCACGTAAGGATTCTCTAAGGATTGACTTATATATATTTTTTCTTTACTGCTATCATTTGTAGTATTTCTTGTTTCCCACTAGATAATGCATAGTTAATTTGTTTCCTGTAGTGATTTTATAAATAGTTTATTGTGGTGTGTTTACTTCTTTTCATAGAAAAAAAACTTTTTATTTAGCTCTACTCAGTATATTTTACCTGCAACACATGATCACCATGGCACGATTCATTTCCTATGTTTATTTCTAAATTTCCTGTACAGTCCTATAGCAAATTGTGTATGTCTATAGAATTTCCTATAACAACACACAATTCTTGTAGCACTTTTCCATTTTTTCTTTATTTGAGTTATAATCATTTGTAAACATCAAAAGGAGTGTCTTGGACCATAAATCACTTCATTTTCAATTCATAAGGGGTTAGCTTGTTTTTTATTCAATTTAGTTTATGCAATGGAATAAAATTGAATAGGGTTTTCTTTGCTTTAACTCACTTAGATAATTGCAAATTGATTCCTTAGCATAGTTGTCTTTTGATTTTGATCCAACAACTCATATCAGGTCACTTGGATTTGTAGCTTTAAACTCTTCTATTTTTAGAATGTACCCCAACTTTATACTGATAGGATAAGTGTGCAATGGTCATTGATTTGCTTGGTTCTCTGAATTATGTTTTGTAGTTTTTGCCTTTAATTAATTTACAATCTTCCTAACACTTAAACATCAGATTTGTATTTATAATTCATTATGTACTTGTTGGTTTTCACTCTCTCTTACTAAAGAAATTGAATTGGTCCTTAGATAATATAATCTCTTCATGTAGATAGATGCATGAGTGGGGTATACATAGTGCACAATAACTCTCATGTTTGTACAAACCCCAAGTTGACATTTAAAATACTAAGCCTAGGAGTGAAACATTTTTGTTGTTATTATAACGTCTGTCACTACATTGATGTATAGACACTAGAAAATACTTCTAATAAATATTCCACTAAAACTAAGAACTTCATTCCACTTGGTTGTATCAATTTTTTTAAGAACCCAATTCCTACTTCAGACTCCTTTAAGGAAAGCAACATGGCCATTATTTCATCCAACATCAAGGTGGATATTTCTCTTACACCTAGAATCACTGAAAACATACTTCTTTGAGATTCCTACTCTCCCTATGATCCAGGTGGATATCGGTGGCCACCCACCTTTTCCGACTGGCTCAAAACAATTTTTTGGCAAATTTGGCAATTTACTATTTTTAGCAGTTTTTAACTTCTGGGGCCATTTTGAGGGCCCAAATGAAGGTTTTTTGAGATAGAGGTTCTCAATGATCGTTGAAGGCATGATTGATACCCCAAAATGAATCTCCTCGACAATACCTTTCCAACGAGCTATCATATGCCTAAAATGAAGATCGTATGCAAAAATTACGACCTCGGGAAGTTGATGTACTAGCTTACCCAAATGGGGCCCACATGACTTTTGGCGCTTCATATCCTAGGGTTAGGTTTTTGGATGTATAGGGTTTCTGGCATTCCTTTTTATTGTAAAAATGCCTTCAGAGCCTCATTGTAATCATCTTCTTGTGAATGTGAGTAGCCGTCACGTCTCTTCTCAGAGATAAGTTGCCACCATTCTATCGAGTCTTTCACTCTGTATTTTAGAGTCTATGTACATTTATTTCATTAATAGAAATTTTTTATTACTGTATATATGTGTTTATGGTTGCATCTCTGATATATTTCTTTTATATTATTTAATATCTGTGATATCTCTGTGCATTTCTTTATTATATCTCTGATCTCATTTCATGCCAAAAATAATCTGGATCAGTGGTATTAGAGCAGGTTTCTCTTGATCGTTTTTTCAGTGCATGTCCCCAATGAGGTATGAGTATAGAAAGTTGGGTCTCAAGATTTTCTCTCTTGAAGACAGTCTCTCTTTCACACCCAAGAAACCCTCAATTGTGGAAGAAAATAAAAATGATGGAGCAGATGATCCTATTAATCTATTGCTTGAGCAAGCTCTCACACGATAGAGGGACGAAATGATGGAGAATTTTGCCCACATCCTTCAATCCCTGTCGATAACATCATGCACATATTCATCAAGCAACCACTTTGGAAGCACCTCTCCTTTCAAGGTGCAAGTTAATTTTGATATTCCTGTATTTGAAGGACAGATAGATGCAGAAGCCCTAGAAAAATGGTTAACTTTGCTAGAAGGTTATTTCTCTGTTCACGATTTTTCTGACAAAGAAAAGATCACCTTCACACTCCTTAAATCTCTCCCTCATGTCAAACATTGGTGGGAAACTTGTTGGGAGAAACGTTCCATAGAGGAGTCTGGAATATATGGGGTTGATCCCACTTGGGATCTTTTTGTGGATGTGGTAAAGGAACAGTATTACCTTGTTGGCAACTATGAGGACCAGTACATGAGATGGACCACACTGTGGCAAGAGAGGGGACAAGCAGTTCCAGAGTTCACCAATACCTTCCATACCTTGCACACCAAGTTGGGTATCAAAGACTCTGAGCGACATTTGGTTCTAAAATACCATGGGGCTCTACACAGATACATCCAAACTGAAATGGATTTTCTGGACATCTCATCACTCGGTGCTACTTATTGATATGCTATTAAAATCGAGAAGAAATTTAAGCACCAGAATAAATGGGAGTTCGGGTTTGCAAATCCGCAACAACCAAAGTATGACAAAGAGGTCCCTAGCAAACAATCTCCCGAAAACCTATCCAAGCCACATGAAAAGAAGGGTCACGGGAAGAAAAAGAAGGACACCAAAAAATGGTGTGATTTTCACAAAAGCCCCTGGCACAACACTGATGATTGTCGCTCAAAATAGTCATTGGTGGCCGAGATCAAAGACAAGGAGCCAAACCCTGATTCAGAATCTGATTCTGAAAATAATGGTAAAGGACAGATCATTGATGAAAACCCCACTACTATTGTTGCGACCGCAACAATTCAACCAAAATAACTAATAGATCCTGAAGAGGGGGAGTGCCTTTTTCATTCATAGATGTGGGTGAAGGGGACCCCGCTGCATTTTATTGTTGATAGCGAAAGCCAAAAGAACCTCATCTCAACAAAGGTTTTCAAATAGTTGGGACTGTCGACAACACCACACCCACAACCATACAGCATCGGGTGGCTTCGCCAAGGTCGAGATCTTCATGTCAGCCAGCAATTTCGATTTTCATGCGGCATCCAACCCTTCAAGGATGAGGTATTATGTGATGTTTCCCCACTAGATGTCTGTGATGTTCTCTTGGGCCAACCATATATGTGGAAGCTCCATGTTGTTTATGAGTCTCGACCCCGTAGTGTCATTGTTTCTCTGGGGGGTCATCTCTACAGAATACCAAAGGTAGTTCCGACTACTGTTCCACCTAAAAAGTGTCGCAAGGTAGTATCTCATACTGCAAAATTCAGCTTCTTCACAATCTGTTCAAAAGGGGAACATAAGGACACTGCAACCACTACAGCTTGCAGCAAAGCACAAGGATTCCTTCTGCACACTAAATTCTCATGTAGCTTGACTTGTTGAACAACCTCAGCCTCAATAGGTTCATGGAAAACTTCCACAAACTGAGCAATGTGACGTCTCTAGCAAGGCAAGCAACTCACTAAGATGCAGATTCAACAAATGTTTTTCCCTCTCCCCCGGGAGCTCAATGCAATGAAGACCATTGCTTCCTAAGGAGGGAGGATTTATCCAGGTGGATATCAGTGGACACCCACCTTTTCCAACTGGCTCAAAACAAATTTTTGGCAAATTTGGCAATTTACTATTTTTAGCAGTTTTTAACTTCTAGGGCCATTTTGAGGGCCGAAATGAAAGTTTTTTGAGATCGAGGTTCTCAATGATATCCGAAGGCATGATTGAGCACCCAAAATGAATCTCCTCAATGATACCTTTCCAATGAGCTATCATATGCCTAAAACAAAGATCATATGCAAACGTTACGACCCCGGGAAGTTGATGTACTGACTTACCCAAATGGGGCCCACGTGATTTTTGGTGCTTCATCTCCTAGGGTTAGGTTTTTGAATGTCTAGGGTTTTTGGCATTCCTGTTTATTGTAAAAGGGCCTTCAAAGCCTCATTGTAATCATCTTCTTGTGAATGCGAGTAGCCGTCACATCTCTTCTCAGAGATAAGCTGTCACAATTCTATCGAGTCTTTCACTCTATATTTTACAGTCTATGTACATTTATTTCATTAATATAAATCGTGTATTATTGTATATCTGTGTTTATGGTTGCATCTCTAATATATTTCTTTTATATTATTGAATATCAACGATATCTCTGTGCATTTCTTTATTATATCTCTGATCTCATTTCGTGCCGAAAATAATCCAGATCACCTTAAAAGGTCACTACATTCCAATTCCTTTTCCAAGAGTTTCATGATGTTTTTGTGTTGTCCAATTTAATAATACCTAGAGTTTTTTGTGGACATTATTGAACACCATACCACAAGAACTACTCCAAGGACAACAATTGCTTATTAAACAAAAGTTGATTTCAGAATGTCACCACATCCCGATTCCTTTTCCAATAGTTTCATGATGTTTTTGTGTTGTACAATTTAATAATACCTGAAGTTGTTTTGCACATTATTGAACACCATACCACAAGAACTACTCCAAGGAAAATTTCTTATTAAATAAAAGTTGATTTCAGAATTTAAGGAAGAAATTATCATTTTATATTAAACCAATTTTAACATATATTATTGTAACTTAAAAAAAACCTATCGAAGCCAATGTGCACTATAAAAAAACATTTGACACTAATATCAACATTATTTTTACATTATATGTGTATCTATAATTGACACAATTACACCAAAGAAGTGATTTTTTTTTGGGTACTATATATAAATGCATTTCTAAATATCTAAATCATATCTTACAGTTCCAAAAAGCGTTTTGGGATACAAAGTTCCATACTAATGGAATCTTAAACAAAGGTCAATATTATATCTATTGTGATACAAAGTTCCATACTAATTGTATATAATTTTTTACTCAAATATTTAAATCAAATGGTTGAAAAGTGTTTGAAAAACGACATATATAAGAAAGTATTCCATTGGAACTTTGGATGTTTGGATATTTGTAAATATTTTAAATGTTACTTTTCTTACTTTAAGGATATTAAGAGGGTCAAAATAACTATGTTAGTTATGACAATTTTTTTACTCATTATTTTAGTTAGTTGATATTTGTTTTTTTATGATGGAAGAATCATATATATTAATTGGGTTTAATTTGAGTGGTTTGTTTTGAGGGGGTGTTTTTCCCACTTAAGTTTAATTTCCATAAGTGATATGTTGTGTCTTTAATATGTTTATAAATTTTTCTTGACGTTAAACCTTCAATATTATAAAAGTTTTGGATCTCCTATATTCTCTGGATTTCGAACATATTTTCCATGAACATAACGAGTACTAATAAAGCGATGTCGTGAACCCATATATATACACTTGTTGTAATAGTATATATATTTCAATATGATAATGTTGTGTATACCTTTATCAAAAAACAAACTAACAAAAAAAGATTAATTTAATTTCTAAATAAAAAAATTTAAAATTGTGATGCTAACATTAATTTTAAACCATTTTAAATTTTATTTAATTATAGAAAATAATATTAAAATTATACTTATAAAAATTATTTTAAATTATAATTAATTACAATATATTTAATCTAAAATTCAAATAATTTAATTGAATTATTGTATATATCATTAGTTTAAAATAAGCACTTCATTTTTAGAATAATCATATTTAAAGTTTTGGCCCTTAAATAAATTAATAATTTGGGTTATTACTATGAATAAAAATAATTAATCAAAGTTATCTCCTTTCTTTTCTTTTTGGTTAAAGTGTCTTATGACTCACTTTATAGGTGCACTATTGTTATAAGGAAAATCTCTCTATGGTTAGGGGTAAACCACAACAGACGAAATGACTGCAGAAATCATCTCTAATCCCACGTATGCTATATAAACAAATATGCTAACAAGACAAGATAAATAGCCTACCTCATCTAGACGTTCGAAGAAGTCCACCGTTGAGCATTTGACTCAAATCAATACACCTTCAACTTGTCCTCAACAACCAAGAAACACAATCATGTGGTGATAATATATAATGTTAGCACATTCAATAGCATAATCCATCAACATTCATAACAAATATGCCCATGGAATAATAATTCAAATATTTGCAGGATATTAATTAGACGAGAAAATAGTATTTCTATTAAAATGTAATTAGTAGAAGTGAATGAATTACAAACTTCTGTGTCAGCATGATTTGGATCTGAGAAACTAACTCCCATCTAGCTGGGCCTCCACCAAAGACAATCTCATATAAGAGAGACAATGAGGTTCTCAATGAAGTAGGGAGGAGCTTGGGGGTTGAACAATGTGTTCAGACTTAAAAGGATAAAGGAATGTAGACTCAATATGAAGTGAATAATTTCTCCAGAGTAGCCCTGCTCTCAAATTTGAATTCTTATTCTCTTTTCCATAGCTTGGATATGGCCCATTTATAGCCTTCAAGTGGAACTAAAGGTCCAAGTCAGAAAGTTTCCAGTGTACATAAGGTCAAGGATCATGGATCCCATGACGTGACATGGAAACCCGACACTAGTTTTTAATTTTGGGCACAAAACTTGATGTACACGAGATGTAGTGGTGCAACCTATGTATACGGATGTTGTATAATAGTTAGGGTGTGTATATGTGGAAACATGTTGTTTTTAGATCTAGGATTTGCAAAAAGGGACTTCAAGTCTACATAGGGAAATGGAAAAAGGTCTTCTAAGAAAATTTGCATAAGGTGAGGCAAATATTTCTATAACATTTTCCCCCTAATGTGTGAGGTCAGAGGACTATCTTCGATGGCCAAAATACATTATAATACCCAGAAGTGGAGTAATGGTGACCCAACTAGAAGAACTAGTTTCTCCTGAGAATATTACAATCTGCATTGACTTTGCGTACATGGCTACCAATTTGAATTACATTGTAGATCCATGTGAAAATATACCAAACAAATTTTCATGGCCATGAGTAGGAAATACAAAGGTGGCTACATGCCAAAGTCTATCATAGTCGCAAACAAGGCTCGATAAAACTAGTCTCAAAATCAATCTGAAGAGATCTGTATATAATGGAGTACAATCTGATCCCCCATGATCATTGAAGTCACATAGGTACTGGTCCAATGAAAGATAGAAACAACTCAAGAAAGTTGTGACTATGAACTGATGTCTTCAAGTCTTCTACACGTTCCACCAAAGGTGCAATTCTACATCATGCGAATAAAGGAGTTGAGGTCAAACATCATGAGACTTCGTTTGATTACCGGTCATTAAGGTATATTCTTAACAAATGTGAGACAACCTATCGATAATGAAAGTAGGTATCAAGGCACCGAGTACATTCCTACAAGTGTGAATAAAGGTGTCGAGGTCGAACACTTGAAGAATTCATCGATCAGGGGACATTGATTTATTCCCAAGTGTCGATGGCGGGAGAACCTGCCACTAATGACTGTAAGCCTCTAGGTACTCATAGGAATCTAGGTCTCATCTCCATTATAGATGGGCTGAATTCGATGGTAGAAGACCCATTGAAAGGAGAGCATTGAGGCATCACTCATCATTCAACATGAGGTACAAAGCAGGAGCTTGATGATTTGGACAAAATCAGACGAAGAACATGTTCACGAACCAATGACCCATTGCATCTTTTGTGTGTGCCAAATGTAAGAGGTACATGAAAAAGACCCTCTGAATAACATCCAATAAGGAAAATTTCTAACAAAGGAGAGGAAACCACCAATAAGGCTAATGGCATCCAAGACACTGCATGAATCCCAATGTGTGAATATATTTCTTATCGTCGAACACAAGGGAAACCCCCCAGTCAGAAACCAATGATGAAATGTTGACTGTTGAGTTCAAGGTTACCTACCTATGAGGAAAGTAGTACCAGGGTGCACAATAGGACTACAACTTCATGTAATTCTGAGACACACTAAGGGTATGGCCGACATGCAAAGTCAAGATTTCTAAGGAATTGCCGACATAGGTTGATAACATCCTTTGAACAAGAGCATGAGACATATGGAAGACTCTGGTAGCATAGAATCAATGATGAAACTTTGAGATGTATAAGGCATCAATCAAAATCTCCATAGGGATTGGAAGAGTAACCAGTTGGGGGAGTAAACTCTACGTAATGAGTTCAACTTCCTAAGGTCATGCTAAACCCAAAATTTTGATGACAAGTGGACTAAAAATTTGTATGCTCTGTTCAAAGGCGACACGACTACTGCCAATATAAGATAATATTCTTTTCATGCCCGTCTTTTTTTGTTTTTTCATAGTCAAATGAATGCTATGATACAGAGGAGGAAACAAGTGTCACAGGTAAGAAACTGGTTTTAGTAGTGGAACATACCTATGATCAATGCAAGGAGGTGCATGCGGAAGATTGACACTCAGGGGAATGTTTCCTTTTGGGTATAGGGTGTCAAGATGCAAAGGATATAATCAAGGCTCTACTTGGCTGATGATGCAAACTGTTGAGGTGAAAGGATTATAATGCAAAAGAGACAACCGACAATAGGCTCAATACCGCAAGCAAGATAATGAGATGCAATTACAACTTAACGCCAAAAAATGTCATTTTTCATAATATTAGTCTACTCAGTTTGAAAAAGGGGTAAATTTACACCAAATAGACATCCTTTCAAATCCAATTATGAGTGTGAAAGAGACAAGTTCACTCGACAATATTTTCTCTTTTTAAGAGAGTCAGAAAAGATCTTAAATCTAACTCGTTGGGAGTCTTATAAGTATAGGTCAACATGTTTATGAGTAAGAAACAAGGTTCAAACATAAATTCATGTATTAGCTATAAGGGACTCCTGATCCTACAGACAAAAATATCTACATGGGCATCGAATGAAGTAGGGGATCTAACTAGGGTACCCATGTTTGGTAAGTCTCTACCATTTTATAACGACACTTCTAGTTGCAAATAGAAGGTTTTGTGTTGCTATTAAATGGGTTTGTACCTAAGGCATATGAGCTGCAGTCATAGGATGATGGAAGTGTGCATGATGGATTGGATACCGATCCTATATGTTGGGTGACAAAAATACCTATCCAAAGTTACGAGCTGGCGACATGGCGTTGAAAAAGGAAAAAATCCTTGGATAAAAATACCAAAACCAACTCCATCCACTGTCGTATTAGTCCATTTGGCCAAAATATTGTACAAAACTATGCAAAGTGGGTAAAATGTTTCTATAAATAATAATAATAAAATAATTTTACTATACCATTTGTATTTTTTACCCAAATAGTGTATTTTGGACCAAATTGCCTCTGAATTTCAATTGTTGATTGCGGGGGCTACGAGTGATGGAATTGACAACCATCTATACTATGTAATTCATCTTTCTCCCCTCTTTATTTCCAATGGATCAATATTTTTAATTAGGCCTCCTTTTTTGAGTTATTTAGGGCGCAACTTAGAAACTAAGATATACGAAGGATATCGATCATCGAGTCACGTATACGCATACCTATACGTTATTGTTTGCAAAACAATCATCATATAAGAAACCCTATACGTGACTGTGTACACTATAGCTCGCGTACATGTCCGTGGATAAGGTTTTTTAAATGTTGCTAACTCAAAAAATGGTTTGGATCTTGTAGGATGGTGCTAGAGTGGAGAGAAAGACAGCATGAAGAGGTGGATGCTACAGTGGAGAGAGATCCAGGGGCCCAAATAGCCTTAAAAATATGTGGGCTATACAAGTTTTGGGCTCTCAAAGGTACGAGGGCTCAAGTGAGATTGCTTCAGCTGCTTGTGACTAGTGAGATCCGGATACTGAGACCTTCAACCTTGATGGACAACCATTGAGGATTGAAGTTGAGGAAATATACTTCTTGATGGGATTTTCATTCTAGGGTGAGGTGGTCAACCTTAAATCCCGAGGAGATGGGAGTGGCATGAAAATAGAGGATTACATAGCCACTCATTACATTGTAGGGATCGAGAAGGTATGGATCCAACTCCCAATCAAAGAGATCAACAATCCAAGTCTCAAGATTGTTGTTTCGCTGTTGAAGAAGATCACAGGGTTGGCCTCTTTGCACCATGAATCGAGGCCACTTATGTTCTATTCAGTGGAGTCCTTGTGACCCATGGTTTACGACTGGTGCACCTCATTGTTGGCCAACATGAAGAGCCAACTGAAAGACTGTAAACTGGGTAGAAAGAGGAACTTCGGGTTCGCGTCTATCCTTTGTATCTTTTTCTTCGAGCGGGTTCGAGGTTTGGGCTCTAGAGTTGGGATTGTTCTGCATGGACCTCATGATCTAGCCATGGCACAGTGGACTGAGGTGATGAGACGGTAGGGGCATGGTAGGGTGACAACACCCTACAATGATGATTTTTTCTTCAGGTGGATTTGGTAGGTGGTGGCTCTGGAGGACTAACCTTATGTAGGGATTGACTTCAGAGGAGATCTAGACATTCCATTACCATCAGGTTCTACCTACGGAGGCATAGGTATATCAAAGTTTTTTGAATATTCACTTTTTTGTATTTTTGTATAAGATTTTTTTTTTTTTTGGATGATGTCAAGTACTAACTAAACATGTATGTGACGTAGACGTGGGTCCATGAATACCAGATAAACTTCCACGACACCGATGGAGGCACCGAGGGGGATGAGAAAATAGGTGGGGACACTAATAGAGTGCTTCAAAACGTGCAGGGAAACCTATCTCATTTGATGCAAAGGATTCCCATGGTTCAGGTGGAGGATCTTCCAGAGGTGATGTAATGACAGGTGGTATGTGTGCCTAATGCTTGGGTATGACTCTTTCAGTGTCTCATAGACACCATAGTATTCTATCATGACACTCATCTGACGCCACACAAATAGATGTCGTGGTTATTGTATGATTGAATGTTTATGTATTTTGAGGGTGTCAGCCACAATTTTGTACTATAACATCATATTTTTTGGAGAGATGAAATATATATATATATATATATA
>JZKD02S1977595.1:1801957-1836939 GCA_000966675.3 Picea glauca | reverse complement strand
GTTTTATTGTATGATTCCTTGATCACATACATAGGTTTATATTGAGTTTATGCTATTGCTATCACTTTGGTTGGTTGCATTCTTTTACAGGATCATCATTGTATGAGCGTTGGAATGGAGCTAGGATGACGATAGTGAGAGGAAGCGACATTTAAACAGTATGTCACCCATCCCTCTTTGGTTAGTAAATTCAATATTTAAAACTTAAGGAAAGCGTCATGTTCTGTCCTATTTTGTTCTAGATCTAGGTGGATCTAGGGAGATCAGTTAGTGTTCGCACCTACTGATTAGTCCGATAACATCTGCAACCTTAGCTAGGACATATATCTGTGATTATAACACCTTTTCAAAGAACTTAGCAATTACAGTTCATCAGTATTAAACTAGTATCTACTTCACATACAAGACCCTAATTACAGAGCATCGCAGTATTCAACTAGATCTACTATGTTCAAGCACTAAGAACATTCACATAGATCGGATCTAGCATTCATCCATATTATTAAGCATGTAGCATCAACATATATATCTATTAGTCATCTATATAAAATCATCTAAACAGGTAAACACATAAACAAATCAATACATTGCATAAAGAAACCATAACACAAGATATGTGTGGTTCACCCCCACCCTGGGGCTACATCCACCAACTCTTCGTCTTCTTTATTATCTTTTGTCAAGCATCTTACAGGCATGAAACATCAAAACACTACTCTTCATAGGATAGGAGATCTGCCCACACTTTTCCAGATCCTCCTTCCCCAAGTAGTTCTAGGCACAGAGCCTTACATAGTCTGTGCACAAATCACTACAAATGACTTGCACTTAGCTCTGCAAGTCTTAATCACATCTTCTTGCACATAGCTAGTACTAGCACTCAACCATCGGTCGCTACTTACATCTCCTAGTCTTCTATTTATACATCACAAAAGAGGCCTAAGCATGGGTAAACACATGGGACGACATTCCCATACCCGTTACATAAGCCCAAAACCCCAAAATCCATAAAACGGGGCCGAGATCCCCAGATCTCCACTTCTTCTTATGATCTACCTTAGACAGCCTGTCGAAGTCCCAAAAATAGGTCAAACATGACCAAGAATCCTCAAAACTTTATCAAAGGCCAACAGGCCCCCAACACTCACCCGTGACTCATCTCGAGTCACTCTGATCTAGGTAGATCTACTTCAAAATCCTCGAGCTAGGCTTGAGCCGCTTCGACTTGTTGTTGTTCCATGACCTCCTTCTCAATGAAATATTGGATAAAAACTTCATTAATAGGTCCCTCTAAGCATTTTTCAGCTGCAGTGATGACTTGCTCCAGCTCTGCTCCTCGCCCTTCGATCTCTAAGAACAGTTGGAAAGACTCATCCTATATAGGTTGGAGCCTCTGAGTCACTTCCATGACTCTGCTCTAAATGGTGTGGACCTGCTGTTGAGTGGTGCGCTGCTTTTGGGATCGTTTCATCCTTTCGACAGCTGACAGGGGCTTCAACTGCGCCTGTATTGTTTCTTCTTGTGGCTTCACCTCTTGGAGTTGTGACTCTAGTGCCTTTAATTCCATATTCTCAGTGAGTCTCTCATACATTTGGGCACTGAGATCACTTAGTTTATTACATTCCATGGAGAGGGCCTTGATTCTTTCAACTGTGCTCTGGGCAATTGCTTCTCTTTGATCCCTTACATCCCGTGGAGTGTTGGGCACTATGGGGAGCTCTAAGTCTACTATTCCTTATTGTAGCTATTGGATAGCTTCCGTGAGATACTTTACTTGATGCTCGATGCAGTATTATTCCTTTGTATCTAATCCTATCACAGAGCAGAGTGCTCTATTGACTACTTTTTTCACTTCGAGTTGCTCTATGAGCAACTGTTCTTTTTCTTGTTGAAACTGTGCTTTCTCCTCTTCAAAATTGGTCTAGAGAGAAACCTTCTTCTACTCTGCAAGTCAGCATTGTTCTACGAGTAATTATTGCACTTGCTTCAAGGCCTGGGTGGATTGTTCAATTTCTTCTTATGCATGATGAAGGTGAGCTTTGGTCACATTAGCTAGTCGGTGGAGTTGGGCTGGCTCCCCTCCCAACTCTGGTTCTCTCGATGGCAGGGGCGTAGTGGACACTGCACAACTGGAATGAAGGGCCTGTTGTACCCCTTAGAGTTTGACCTTGATTCTATCGTACATATTCTCCTGCTTGGCTTCCTGTTTCTGTAATATTTACTGTGAGGCGTCATTTATAGCTACAATGATGAAGTCAAAGTCATCAACAGTGAGCACAGTCTGTATCTTGGTCAAGGTGGCTCTGGATTTCTTTCGGGAAGAGGGTTTCAAGGGAGAAACCTTCCTCTTATTCAAGGGATCATCCTCATCTCTAGGTGGTGTTACTTTTCCTTTCTTCTACTCATCTTGTTTTCCATTTATCTCTTCTACTTCATCATCACCCCCTCATCCAGGTGATTCTGAAGCAATATTTTCTAAGGTTCTTCTTAAGTATTGGACTTCTTCGGTCTTCTTCCTTCTGCTAGTTCTGAGTGTGTCATGTTCTTTGTGAGTGGCCTCCAGGCTGTCAAGTTCATGATTAGACATCTTTGCAGGGTTAGCAGGGATAAGGAAGTTTGCTGACCAGTCCTTAGTTATTTCCTTGAGGTCCTCTTCTGTAAGCTTGTAGTATGACTGAAGCTACTACTTATGATCATCTTCTCATGCAGTGATATAAATGAAGTGCTGATATGTGAAGAACTTCCTGAGGGGTAAAAACCATTGTAGGGTGTTTAGCATCATGCAAGGTTCAGCTTTGATAACCCTCTTCAGCTAGAGATAGTATGTGTGAATGACTGCATTCAACTTCCACTATTTTCCCATATCACTCGAGTACCAGAGCATGGTGAACTTCACAACAAGTGGCTCGAATGACTCAATGTCTGGGAAGGTCGCACCTTCTAGCATATCCTAAGAAAAAAACACGATGAGGATTAGGAGCCAGCTAAAGTGGAACTCGTAGCCCTGATCCTGTGCTTCGTGGTAGTCTAATTCTAGCTAATTAACTAGGAAATTTTCTCAATTCATCTGTACACCTTCCACACATTTTCCTATGAGGTCAATGGCAAAGCCTGTGACCTGCATGGGTCTATTCTTCCTTACTAGATTTCCTGTGATTTATTGGCATGTTAGGCTTTGACTTCTTGGTGCCTTCCAAAGTGTGGGATTATCATTACATTCAACAGGGTGGACTGTGCGAGGTTTATCATCCACGGCTGGGGGATTATTTTCGATTTCTTCCCCTTCGTCCTGATCAAGTATTTATACGGGGCAAGCATACTATGGTTCTTGTGGTCTGCTAGGTTGAAGTCACTGAACTTCAACGTTGCAATCTTGTCCTTCTATGCTCTCACTACACATATTCCCTTCGGGAGGTACACAGTAACCATGGTGTACTGAAAATATCTCGGCACACTATCACAACTCACCATGCCAGCTAGAGGTGGGATGTAGTCAGGTAAGATGGTTGGGATTAGCTTCGCATTTGCTAGGTCATCTCTATTCTTGGTTCTCTTTTCTATGGAAACTCAGGATGGTCTGGATACTTGAGTGGTTGATGAAGAGGCTTGCACTCCTCTCGTCAAGGACGCTTGAATACTTGCAGACATTACTTTATCCACCATGAGATCGATGAAAACTTATTCAACGATTTTCTCCATGGCCCTGAGCGTGTCCGACATACACGATTAGATCAAATGGATGAATGAGTGCACAAAACAATAGAACTGGTGTCAATCTTACTAATCACAATGCAGTATCAATGAGTTCTCTCTGATACAATTCACAAAAGTTTTCTCAGTGCAACAGTTGACAAAATAAGTAGACAACAACGTAACAGATCTTTCCAACGGACAAGAGACCTTCATTAATTCAGTTATGTTCATTATGGTGCGGTCCCAATGGTCTTATGGAAGGATTTCTGACCATAATTTTTGTTCTACCCATTCGGGGCATCAGTCTACTAGTTATACTATTTCCAACAACTATATTGATTCACCATGGCGAAGTGCCATGTGGTGTTGTTCTGATATCCCGACGAAGTTCCAGTTTTGTAAATTTTCCTTCTGTGAAGTTCCCTCTGGAACCTTTTGTAACTTTTCAATCTTTGATCTCTTATTCCTTAGTTTTTTATCTTTCTTTCCAGTGAGCTTCGTCTTGGTATTCCTCTTTCCATTATAATTCTTATCTCCTCTTGTCATAGTAACTTCACGTTGTTGGGATTATTTCCTAGGATTCAAGAGAAATAATTATTCTATATCTGGGGTAGGTGCTTCAATCTTCTGTGAGTCTTCTCGTGTTCTTTCAAATTCGACATCCAAGTTTCTAGTTCTAAATAGCTTCAATCTGTTCTCCTATTCTTCAATCAAGTGTGTAACCCTCCTAGACATGAAATCTTTTAATTCTTTCTTTTTCTGCTCTAAGACTTCTTCTTTCCTTCTAGCTTGATCCTTTCAGATCCAAGGTTTTCCTAGTAACATAGCAAATGGGGCATTGTTCTCAATAAATTTAACAACTTCAAAATATTCTTCTGTCGAAGTTCCATGAGCACTCATATATGTCTGGGTAAGTATTCCATATAGGGTTATCAAATTTCCTCTAAATAATCCTATTCCTTTTAATGAAGGAATCGTAGGAGGATTTCCTAGAATTTCCCAAGTTCTTTCTGTCATTATATTCACCTGTGTTTCCTCATCCAAAATACAGTCAATGTCAAAGTATCCTATTCTTACTTCTCTTTTCTCTTTCTCTTTTAATATATTTGATAGATTAGTATCTCTGTGGTCATTCAGGGTTTCTTTCATCTGTAATAGTACAGTCTCTGATTCCTTTGGGGTTTCTGCCATGGTCTTAGTTGCTTGACCTTTCTCATGGTCTTCTTGTCTCATTTTCATTTTTTCAAGATTATCTATCATTCTAGGGAAATCTAAAACTTCATGGTCCATATCTTTACAACAAAGACAACTAGATCTTCTACCAGGACATTCCTTAGCCACATGTCATCTTCTTCTCCAACTGTAACAAAGGGTTAATCCTTGTTTTCTTTTAAATGATCCCCAACCTTTCATGTACTGTGCACTAGGATCATAGTAGCTAACCTGAAAAAAATTCTTTCTATGATCCTGCATCCATTGGTTAGTCCAAGCATTCTTTTTATTCATAGGTATAACATATCTTTCACTATTCTTATCAGATCTACGTATATCCAATCTTATTTCTTCTAGCTGTGCCCTAGTTTTCAGGCTAGGACAAAGTTTATCAAACATACCTAGATCCATATTCTTGAAACAAAAATTTCCACTTATCTTACTTTTAGCAGAGCACAAATCTTCCAGATCTAAAACTTTTCACTATTCTTACCTCTATCAGAGCACAAAATCGTTTAGATCTTACCTCTTTTCTTCAGATCTGCCTCCTTCCTTAGCACAAAGCTTCACAAGTCAAGCAACAGATCTATGCAAAGATATTTCTTTCTTTTCCTCAGTTCCCAACAGTCACAGTTTCAGGACAGATATTCGCACAAAGCTTCTTCTTCCTTAGTTCCCAACAATCACAATTTCAGGTCCCAGAAACAGAACCATTTTTTGGCACAAGGGAAGACCCAGGGTTCAACACTACAACAACACACCAACAAAACCCTAACTACTAGCCCTTTCGACAACACCTGCGAAGAAGATGAAGTCTCACCCTAGGTAGAAGAAGGGGTGGTTGCAAGACTCAAATGTCTACAACCTTACCTGGGACACAGATCTGTGATTATAACACCTTATCAAAGCACTTAGCAATTATAGTTCATCAATATTAAACTAGTATCTACTTCGCATACAAGACCCTAATTATAGAGCATCATAGTATTCAACCAGATCTAGTATGTTCAAGCACTAAGCACATCCACATAGATCAGATCTAGCATTCATCCATATTATTAAGAATGTAGGCTTGTAGCATCAACAGATCTATCTATCATCCATCTATATCAAATCATCTAAACAGGTAAACACATAAACACATCAATACATTTCACAAAACAACCATAACACAAGATATATGTGGTTGACCCCCACCCTGGGGCTACATTCACCAACTCTTCATCTTCTTTATTATCCTTTTTCAAGCGTCTTACATGCACAAAGCATCAGAACACTACTTTGCATAGGACATGAGATCTGCATGCACTTCGCCGGATCCTCCTTCCCCAAGTAGTTCTAGGCATAGAGCTTTACACAGTTTTCACACAAAGAACTACATATGACTTGCACTTATCTCTATAAGTCTTAATCACGTCTTCTTGCACATATCCAGTACTAGCACTCAACCATTGGTCGCTACTTACATCACTTAGTCTTCTATTTGTACATTACAAAATAGGCCTAAGCATGGATAAACCCATGGGCCGACATTCCCATACCTGTTACATAAGCCCAAAACCAAAAAATCCCTAAAAAGGGGTTGAGATCCCGTGATCTCCGCTTTGTCTTGCACTCTGTCTTCGACAACCTGTCGAAGTCCCAAAACTAGGTCAAGCATGACCAAGAATCCTCAAAACTTGGTCAAGGGGAAACAAGAACTATGGCATGATCGACTATTTCTCTCAAGGTATATCTAAAATCATCTTGTTTGATTCAGGCAAGTTCCGGGAGAAAAGAAGAGTGATGATGCATATCATCCCATGTCCTGTCAAAACCATTCATGGCCTCTATGATAGCTTCATCCGAAGGTAAAGTATCATCGAGCCAATCACGTGAAAAATACGACGAAGTGGCCCACATAGGCTCTAGAATAGGACCCTCCTCATCCTTCTATGAGGTAACAGGATTTGGATCGATGAAAGAGTCAAGAACAACTTGATACGCTATCTCTACTATTGATAGTGGCATGGCCATTAAAGTGTGTGATTGACCCTCAAAATACACAGTCAAGGAAGGTAGGGTCCAAGGATCGTTAAAATACAAAGTGAAGAAAGGAACATACCTCTTTGACGAAGTGGACCCATTGGACATGGCATATATATGATGAAATAGTGCCATGAAGTCGAAGGCACCCATAAGGGATGAATACATTCTGACACCAATATTCTTAGTTGTCGACTGAGAATTGTCAATCATGGAGATCGACAGCCCAACAGATTCATTTTGGCTAGTGTACACAAAGGAACATTGGTTGATGGTCACGATCTTCCCATCGTGATTAAATCAAAGAATGTAGAATACGGATGATATGATTGCAATCATAAAATAAGTCCAATTTTGTCTTAGTAACAAGTTATAGTCGAGGGGTGCATCAACCACCTCAACATCCACTTCTACCGTCTTCCCACCTAACTGGACCGGGAAGGCAGGAAGAATACCATGAGGGCAGAAGGAATGACCATCAAAAGCATTCAAAATGGTTAGATATTGATAAAGGGATGGAGAGACGAGGGCTTTCCAACAGACCAGGTACATCACACATGTTGTAGTGCCTTCATCAACAACAATACGTTTGATGGTATATTTTTAGTAACCCACATGTATTTGGAATGAAACATGGTAAGGCAAGTGAGGATTCACATATGTGAAGTCAAAATTGATAACTTTAGAGCCACAAGGATCTAGATCTCTGAACGTAGATATCAAGGCATTCCTATGTGAAGGACACGTCTGGAGTACCTCTAGAGATGACATCGTAAAATGGATTTGATTGTGAAGGAAACTTCTAGAGTACCTCTAGAGCCAACATCGTAAAAGGGGTTTGACCTAGATCCTCAACAATAGAGTAATTATGGGCGATCTAGCATTAGTATTGTGGGTAGAGTTCTTGGGTACTCCTTTCGAAATATGAGACAGGGGCTTTGGTTTTTAAATCTGTAAGGGCATCTCCGGAGGAGGGGGAGACTCTAGACTAGGTATAGTATGTGCAGAACTGTAATCATGAGACCGCATGGCTACATTAACGTTAGATTTAACCATATTGATGCATGAACGGTCGTTGTATTGGATCCATGGGTTTTGAATCCCACTCTCCACATTTTCGACATTCGAGGAGCTCGAGGCCATGTGATTATTATGTGGAAAAGGATTAGTCAGCATAGCGGGTGGTAGAGATAAAAGCCTCACAACTTTTGCAAGTTTGGGGCATAAATGGGTAAGGTGATGATTTGTACAAAGCTTGCAGAGAAACTTCACCTTCTACCTTTCTTTCTTTCTCTCACTAGCACTATTATTCGACTTCTCATTATTACCATTTTCCTTGGGTTTATTATTATTCTTCCCACCACTACGATTATTACTATGTCCTTTCTTTTTATTCCCTCCTGGTTGTTGGTTACCATTTAGGTTGTTTGATGATTGCACAAAATGTACATCCACTGACTAAGTGGGAGTGGAGGACATAGATGAAGATGTCCCTCCTACAGACTGGTTTAGAGACAACTCTTTTAAATGGCTTGTCACCGAGTCTGCATATTTCACATTGGCAGAGCCCACAATTCCATCGGCATGAGACCTAGGATTTTCTCTAGGGTCATAGTTTGACCTTGGTGAATTTGGAAGAATATCGTATAACATCCTAGACTGAGCATATATAATATATAAATGTTGTTCTTTAAAAATTGCTTCTTCCTCAGATGTAACCCCGGATGTAGAAATATCCTTTGAAATATAAGATTGTAGAGACTTAAGGAACCAATCTAGCAGGAATTTCGGGGGTATGCAGGTCTTGATCAACCTCTTTCATCTACGCCACTCCTAGATGTGATCCAAGATATGGGTGGATTTTTCCTGACGTAAGGTCAATAGAAGTTCTAAGACAACATCATAACGAACCGACAATTGGAAGTGGTTGAGGAAGAATAAAACCATCTAATTAAAGGTTCCGTATGTCCCCCTTGGTAGCTCGATATACCATTTCGTGGTGACCCATATGAAGGTGAGTTGAAATAATATTAACTGAATATAATATTCATTAAGGGAATTCGAAGAGAACCAAAGGTGAAAATTAGTGACGTGATCACCAGGATCCTCACCATTTTTGCCTTAAAATTTTGGAATATCCAAAGGAAGCTTGGTGGGGATGGGAGGCCATGTTGGATCATGACACATAGGATCATTCATTAACTTAGATAATTCTGGAAGATTGAGTGTGGCTAGAAAAGGGAGACGGGGTTGCAACATATGGCCCCAAGCTCCCTGGAAATATTGTTGTTGGGGAATCACAACCCATCCAGGGTTATGGTAAGCACCATGGCCCTATCCGAGATTGTAAGACCCTCCTCCAAATTGATTCATGAGGGGTTGGTTGGGAAACATTCTAGTAGGAATGTTCTGATCAGGTTTGTAAAAAATCCCCCACCTGGAGTGGCTCCAGGTTGGGGATTTCCCAAGGTATGAAATTGACCTCCTCCAGGTGTGAATCCAGAGGATAAAGGTGTATTTTTCATGCCAAACATGTTGGTAGGAATCGATACAGAGGAGGTGGTTGTAAAGGATGTACCATACGCAATATCTTATCCACTATTTTGATTACTCCATCCAAAAGCATTAGGACTAGGATTGGACCTAAGGTTAATAGGATGAAGGCCTCCAACTATAGGAGTCATTTGTGGGACATGGGAACCACCAAACGAGAATGGATTATGTGGAGGAGTCGTGCCCCCAAGTCCAATACTAGTATTCAGACTAGACGTTGGGATGGAGGATGAAAATTGCGATGTGAAATTAGGAATACCATGAGAAAAAGGACTAGAGTCCATAGGGATGGACATAATATTATAGCCCGACGAGTGACAAAGGGACCCAAAATGGTTTGTGACTATAAAATGAGTATTCACTATAGGATGGGTAGGAGTGATGATAGGGACCTCTGGCACTACAACCATGGTGGTTTAAGGTGTCAAAGGGGTACCGTCAACTATAGTAGGCATGGGAGTCGAAGGACTCTCAACATAGTTCTAACTCGATGCAGTACTCATACTTGTATAATCACAAGTCTGGCAAGTGGAGGTGTGTGTACCACGTTTGATAATTTTCTTCCTTTTAGAAGGAAAAGACTCCAAATGCGGTGGCAACTATAACAAGAGGTGATACCTGCAGGGAAGCTAATCTGGCTCCACGATGACTCAAGACTCAATATATAAAAAAAAAATCTTAAGGCCAACTAGTAATCAAAGAGAACACCAAAATACAATAAATAAAAGGTAAATATGCACACAAACATGATAAAGTGGATGAAAGGGGCCTCCCTCCCTAAAGTATGTATGCCTCACCCAAGAGGGGTCTGAGACTCTCTGAAAAAGATCAGAGGTATCAGAATAAATTAGAAGGGCCTTCGTGGGCTTAACAACCATTCGGTCAGATCCCCCTAGAGAGGTAATCCTCCATAAAGGTTGTGTGTTGTCTGACCCTTATCTGACCCAGGGTACATGCAAAATAACCATTGCAAGTAACCTATGTGGTACCTATGTCAAGAAACTAAGAAACCACGATATAACTGATGCGTAGGAGAACAATCGTAAGTTAGGTCTACCAAATGGGCAGGGTAACAAAGCCCGAAACCTCAAAAGCACTGCCTCTCACAGAGGTAAATCTACTAGCAAGATCCCCATATATGAATATATCCCCATAAATATATCTGACGCTAAGAAGGTATTGGTGGGATATCCCCTCAACCAACCTCACGTGACCTTGTGCTTAATTCCATTGTAAGAGGAACCTCCTGAAATCACTAGTTATACAATGGATTTCACCACTCCCTTAGTCAGACACATATCCTAAGTTAATGATTGATCATATCCTATTCCAAGGCTCTATATCCTAAGCTAGTTTGTGCACCCTAGAGAATAAAATTGTTTCTAATCAATTTTAAATTATCAGCGTTGATTTTAGTGGCCTTTCTTACTCAAAGAAGTTGCAGTCATGAAACTAATGATGTTATGACTCAGCAAGTAAAATAAATGAATATGAATAAAATGCAAAGTCCTAACTTCAATTCCCAATAAATGATAATCTTTTCAAATGCAATTTTCAATTTAGTTTTGCAATTCCAAATAAAATGCAATCTTTCTACACATGTAGTAAGATCAATGATAAGGCCCCAAAAGATCAAATTCCAACAATGTAAAATTCCTAATATTTTTGTATTTTCAATATAAAAGAATGAAAATGAAAGGAATGAACAACATTTTGATATAAAAAATTCTATTCTATGTAAACAGAGACAAACCAAGTAGGATATCAAGAAACAAACACCCAACCCAAGATGCAAGGACAATCAATGAAAGGGATGATGAGAAAAGAACTTCCCGAAAATTCAACCAAAGAAAGGTTTCCTATCATTCCATAGACACTTAAGAGTCATAACAGAGACCCAAGAAGACTCAACAACCATAAAAAATTACCTAGAAAAAAAGGATGATGTACATGAGTGTTCAGGAGAAAATCATGTATATACGCCTCTTACAGAAGGAAAACACATGTATGTATGCGACTGTCAGGTAAAAACCCGTGTATATGTGTTAAAACACTGCCAGGCTAAGGAGAAGGCTAAGAAAATCAGATTCAAAATGAAGAGAGGCTATCAAGCAATTAGATGACAAGAAAATCAATATAAATGAGAGCAATCAAAGGAGAAAAACACTCGAAACCCCAAAAAGAAGATTCTCTCCCTAGTATGGTCGCCAATTTCGTTACAAGGAAAATCTCTCTATGGCCAGGGTTAAACCACAATAGATGGAATGAATACAAAAATCAACTCTAATCTCAGGTATGCTATATAAAAAAATATGATAACAAGACAAGATAAAGAGCCTACCTCATCCAGATGTTCGATGAAGTCTACTGTTGAGCACTTGACTAAAAGAAATACACCTGCAACTTGTCCTCAACAACCAAGAAATGCAAGCATATGGTGATAATATATAATTTTATCACATTCAATAGAATAATCCATCAATATTCATAAAAAAATTGTCCCATGGAATAACAATTCAAATATTTGCAAGATATTAATTGGATGAGAAAAATGTATTTCTATTAAAATGTAATTAGTAGAAGTGAATGAATTACAAACTTCCATGTCGGCATGGTTCGGAACCGAGAAACTAAGTTCCTTCTAGTTGGGCCTCCACCACTTCAATCATTCACCAAAGGAAAGCTCATATAATAGAGACAATGAGGTTCTCAATCAAGTAGGGAAGAGCTTGGGGGCTGAACAATGTTTTCAGACTTCAAAGGATAAAGGGATGCAGACTCAATATGAAGCGAATAATTTATCCAAAGTAACTTTTCTATCAAAGTTGAATTCTTCTCCTCTTTTCCATAGCTCAGATATGGCCCATTTATAGCCTTCAAGTGGAATTGAAGGGTCGATTAGAAACATTTCCAGTATATGGAAGGTCAAGGATCATGGATCCCATGACGTGACATGGAAACCCGACACTATTTTTTAATGTACTGGTGCAACCTGCATATACACATGTTGTATAATAGTTAAGGCATGTATATGTGGAAAAATATTGTTTTTAGCTCTGGGATTTGCAAAAAGGGACTTCAAGTCTGCATAGGGAAATGGAAAAAGGCCTTCTGAGAAAATTTGCATAATGTGAGGCAAATCTTGCTATAACAACTATTATTGCCTTTTCTTCCTTTCAGTCAAAGTGTCTTGTGACTCACTTTCTAGGTGCACTATTAACATTATTGATTGGATAGTGCAACAAGGGATGGGATTCAAATTGGGGTTAGGGTTGTGGTATCCACTTGTTATAGAGTAATAAGATTGTATAAGTTTGATAATACATGTTAACAACAATTCATGGGGAATTATGAACCAATAATTGACAAGTGGAGGGGATCCCTCCCTCTACACAATATGACAAGAGATGGTCTAAGTTTTGTGAGGTATTATATTCTCTATATATGGGAGGTAAGTATAAACCCGCAAGTAGTGCATATCTTACTTTTCTCTCTTTGTACTCATTGTTCACACCAATGTTAATATAGTCTAAAGAAATGTTGAATCAACACCCTTACTTTCTAACTTAATCTTGTAGGTTCCCCATCTTTCTCTATCTCCTCTCCCTCAATTGGTCAATCCTTAATATCCATAGAGACCTCAATTCATTTGGATTTCTTATGCCCTAAAATATTTTTTGTAGTCTATCTCCTATTCCCTTACACGAATGCCATCATTTGTATTTCCAACAATAATTCTTGTAGTCATTATTCTATCCACCTAAAATAGTGCTAAACAACATCTGTTATCATTGAAATTTCGTCCGCAAATGGTTACAAGAATCCAACATCTCCAAAAACCTATTAGTTCACCCACAACTTCAAAAATGCATTTCCAAGAGGCAAAAACTATACAACTAGTTATAAAATCAGCATGTGCTAAGGATACAAAGGAGGTGCACGTACGTGCTCTAGTCGAAAAATCTGGAAAATCACACATGCACTTGATGTGCGACTATGGACACAAAAAGCCACGCATACCTCATAATGACGCATTTATGATTTTGGTTGTCCTTCCACTCACTTCTAGTTCATCTCCCAAGTCGATTTGACACCCAAATCTGAGCTAAATCCTCTTTCCTCATCAAGAGCATACAAGCACCATTTCATTGAGCTATTCACATCACCTCTTGAGTGAATGAGCTTTGGATTTATTCACCATTTCCTTCTAGTTTTCTACTTGTAAGAAGATCTCAATCATTGGGGGTTCAAGATCCCTCCCTTGGAGGAGGCGGGGACCCATAAGTCTCCCCTTCTCTTTGGTATTTTCCCACTAATACAACTTATCCATTGGTGGCATGAATGTTGTTTATTTTTTATTCTATTTCTCTTATGCACTCTAGTTTAGTTTCTTTTATTTTTATTAGCTTAGTTGTTTGTTTATTTCTTATGCTTGATGTTTATAAATATTTCATTCACTGTTATCTTGTCCACCTAACCCAACTGGACTTGTAAGTGTCCTTCTTTTTCTCACTTGGGTGACAAAAAGGGACACAACAAATTGGACACAACTGATTGGTGACAACAGATCTGCGACGTCCCCCTAGTTGCAGAGCTCCTCCCTCAGGATCCCCCTGAGAACTCTTCATCTATACCTATTCCTGATGTCACCCTCCCCCAAGGCCATATCCTGGTTTGGGAGACAGTCCCCCAAGCCATTACTCAAATCCCCTTGTTTTACCCCCCACCGAGCATACAAGCTTTACAGGTAGCTGCAACGCTTACTCTTCCCAATATGATGCTGGAAATTCTAGTATGGTATCTACATCCACCTGAGATGGTCCCTCAACAATCCCTTCCTCCTAAAACCGAAGGCATGCCAATGCAAATACCAGTCCTCACTCCCACCGCACCACCCTCACCCCCACTCACAAGAACCACCACTACAGCTAGGGACAGAAGCAAGAAGAAATATCCCATCGCTCCACTACCTCCCTAATTTCAACTCCCTTGCACCTTATGTGAAATAAAAGGACACCCCACTCAAAAATATCCTTCTCTTCCTGAGCTATGCAGTTTTCTCCAGCTTCCTCAAGCACCCCTTTTTCTCGCCACTCCACCAAGTATGTCCCACACTACTATGGAATCATCAACCACACACAAACAAAATATACGAACTAATTTCTCCTGTTCCATATGCACAGAATATGGGCATTAAACTCATCATTGCCAATCTATCCCATACATCTGCCACACATTAGCCGCAGAACGCCACACATATCTTCCTGAGCCTCCTCTGGCACTCCATACCAATGCTCATGTGAATGTAATTCATTATATTTCTTCATCAGTCCTAGAGCAAAGGGGAGGTCCATGTCCTGCCACCAAAATACCGCCCGATCACCCATAGTGTCAGTGCAACTAGGATGGAATTATGTATAAGTTTTAAACCAGTGAAGTAAAGAAATGCATAGAGATTCTTAAGAAAAACAAAATTTAATCAATGTCTCATACACAGAGTACACAAAGATTTTATATTGGAAACCCTCAACCAGGAAAACCTTTCTTAGATTCATTATATCGAATTTCACCATTCACTATACAATATATACAATGTTCTTAGGTATTCCGTAGATACCAAAACCCTAATCCCTAAAATCGGGATTATTTTTAGTAAATCGCTAAAAATAGCAAAATCCACTAAAAATAGAAAAAATTGCCCAAAAAAAAAATTTGGGGCGCTGCCCCAAGCTACGCCCAGTGCCGAACACTGTGCGTAACTAAGAGGGGGGGGGGGCATACTTTCCCCCTTTGGGACCCCCCTAGGAAAGCGCTCGACACACATGACACAAACATAGAACTAGTACGAGGGATCGTCAGACGCAGTTGTCATATCTGACGCACCCACACACACACATGCAAAGAATATAACACATACCCAACATTATGGGTCCACCGTCCATATATAAGACCTTTTTCCCACTTTCATTTTTTTGGTACAAGATCCCTTAAGATTCATTTTTCGAACCATTTTCGGCCACCTAGACAGTCATTTTCCTCGGGTGATCATTTACACTCTTCCCCGACAAAGCATCTTTCCATGACACACTCAGGTACGCATGCTCATGTTCAAAATTATCAAATAAATGTTATACTTTCTTTATATTCAGATATTGTTCATGTCAAGTATTCAGTTTTAATGTGTGAAGGTATTTGGTCATCACAATTCAACACAAGCCCTTTCAGGTATATGATCAACACTAGCATGTAGTCATTCCCTCTTAATACCAATTGCATCTCCTAGTGACACCCTCCGACATTCACCTGTAGGATCCTCATATACGGCTCTGCAGTACTAACACCTCCACTGCAATTTGGTATTTTCAACCGGTAGCACTCTTCCCCACATGATTTGTCCCATTCACAGTTCACCTTGGCACCTTGACACTCATGATTGTTTTTCACCCTTCAGGGATGGGAGTCCTGATAGTCTTACGCATTTCCGAGAATCATCCACATACTCCTTCTCCTCATTCTTCTAGCTTTCCCAATGGAATCCTAGGTCATCTCATCATGGTTCAAGTTTGACTGCACCTCCACAGTATCATTAACCCTCCATTTCATCCACAATCAGTTTTCCCATCTGCAGATTGTCCTCCATTCATTTACCTCATATAGAAACCCACCCATGGGGCCCCCACCCTCCACCCATTCTCCACGCAACTTGCACCCTCACAGGCCAAGCCATATTGCACTGGGGCACCTGTTTCTATATTTGTACAATCATCCCAAATTATTCTTTATTCATTTGGTAATTGTAAAAATCCTAATTGTTTCCATCATTTACATAGTTTTTTTTTGTCTCCCTTGGCGACCTTCTTTTCCTGGCAAAGCAACCCATGTCACCCTTGGTTGGGGAATTCATTATCTTCTACTCATGTTGACATCGTCCATAAACCCTGAGTATCCCACAGTCCATGTACCCATGATCTATGAGTTTGTCCACTTTGTCATGCCCCTGGCACAATTTAACCCACTTCTAGTCATCCCCCTGACACTAGATCCAGTTTCACGATTGTTGCCACTCATAGTTCACTTATATCCCCAACCAAGGGTAGTCTTGAGTCTCACCGCATCTTGACTTCACCCATGTACCTCATTAGCTCCTGATCTCATCCAGTGGATTTCATGACGCCCTTTGCTTCTTGGAGTCGCATCTCCCTTTCTGTCGACATCATCACAGTTTCCAAATGGGCGACATTATCTTGAATCTCATTATCTTTACAATGAGGAGTCTCGGAAGGCATAGGGAAAACCACCATTGTTCTCTGCTATTGTTGACCCCCATAACATTCGACTTCAACACTATCTCATGTTACAATGGGTCTTACTTTGCGACTATTTCAGTTGCTTTTATATTTTCCAAAGACCTCTGAAATTTGTTGGGCTATCAATGCCCGTGAATCATCGACACTTCTTACAGGTTTCATCGCCTCTTTTCAAAGTATGTTCACCATCAGAATTTTTCTCTACCATTATCAAACCACCCCAGAGGGCACTACAGTTATCTACATCAAAATACAACTTCAATTATTGTCCTACACATTTTTTAGTTACATTACATGAGCATGGGGCATGCCCACCTCGTTTGTACACAATTTTATTTTTCCACACCTAGAGAAAGTTTTGGGTCCCATAGGTTCCCTTCTCCCTCCAATGGGTCGCTCTTGCAATTCTTCTCAACACTCTTACTTACAATGGTACTCTCAATATAAGAAACATTGATGTATTTCGTCTATACGTATGCTCCTAACCTCATACATCAGTGGGCATCTATTATCACTGAAATTTCGTCCGCAAATGGTTACAGGAATCCAACATCTCCAAACACCTATTAGTTCACCCACAACTTCAAAAATGCATTTGCAAGAGGCAAAAACTAAACAACTGGTTATAAAATCAGCATTCACTAAGGATATAAAGGAGGCATGCACACATGCTCCAGTCAAAAAATTTGGAAAAGCGCACATGCGCCTGATGCTTGACTGTGGATTCAAAAAGATGTGCATACCTTAGAATGGTACATTTATGATTTTGGTCGGCCATCCACCCACTTGTGGTTCATCTCCCAAGTTGATTTGACACCCAAATCCGAGCTTAATCTGAGTGGGGGGCTGGTCAAAGACCTAAGGGTGCCCCAAAGAGCCCCTTGTTCACACTAAGGACTGGTTGAATAATGCCTCAAAGCTTTGCTATAAAAAGAGGCCATGGGTGCACTACATTTCAAGGAATTCATTTGTATTGTTATGCTACCTATAATCTCTTGGAGGATCCTCTTTCCTCATTAAGAGCATACAAGCACCATTTCATTGAGCTATTCACATCCCCTCTTGAGTAAATGAGCTTTGGATTTCTTCACCATTTCCTTCTATTTTGCTACTTGTAAGAAGATCTCAATCATTGGGGGTTCAAGAGCCCTCCCTTAGATGAAGAGGGGACCCATAAGTATCCCTTTCTCTTTGGTTTTTTCCCACTAATACAACTTATATAATGGTGGCATGAATGTTGTTTATTTTTTTGTTATATTTCCCTTATGCACTCTAGTTTAGTTTCTTTTATTTTTATTATCTTAGTTGTTTGTTTATTTCTTATGCTTGATGTTTCTAAATCGTGCATTCACTATTGTCTTGTCCAACTAACCCAACTGGACTTGTAAGTGTCCTTCTTTTTATCACTTGGGTGACGAAAATGGACACAACAACATCAATTTCTCCTTTCTAACTAGACAGGGTGAAAGGTGTCTACCCAAGTCCCAAGGGAGGCATAAGGGTGATACATATACATAACTTGCTCCTATAGAATCCTTGCAAGTAAATACACCTAGCTTATACTACATTCTAAATAATGAACTGGGTAAAATCATGAAAGAAAGTGAAGCTTCGACATTATAAAAAAGATATGAAATGTCAATATTTTTATAAAATCCCATGAAATTTTATTTTTCAAAAACACTAGAATGATTTCTAGTTTTGAATATTCCCCTCTCCCATGACCTAGTTAAAATAGTAGAATTATAGTATCCTCTTTTGGTCAAGGAAAATCACTATGAAAGAATATATCCCTTGAGTTAATTACTTGGTTGGTTGGTTGAATGCATGCTATTGTTATTTTTCCACTGATATGACTAATGGAATTGATGGGTGATGAGTCAATAGGTGGAGTGGTGAACTAATTCGAAATAGTATTGTTTTTTTCAAGAAATTAGTGCATCATTCTACCTATTCCTTTAGTTTTTCTTTCTCACTTAATTTATACCTATGAAGAGGAGGATAAAATTATCGTTTTCATGGAAATTGATCTCGTGTGGAATTGGAGCATCAGAGTTTCAATTGGGAAGTTTCGTTATTTTCATAAGCCCAACAAGTATCCCTACTTCTCTAATTATGATATCAGGATTCAAATTAAAAAACAAAGGAGAGATTGGAGAAATCAAAGTCTCTTATGAATAGATCCCTATTCACTCATGTAATGACCCAACTCCCATGCTAAGTCAAATTACTACCAAATTGATATAATATAACTCTCATACCAATTTAAAAATACATGCACATAGCATGATGAAAAAAATTATGTAAATAACCATAAAAACATTCGCATATGAAACTACTAAAACATACACCACAGTTAAATGGATAAAAATAGAATAAAATGCAACAATTAAACACAACATTGAAATGGTAAATCATCAATGATTGTAACACTTATCTTTATAAATGTTTTACCCAACTGGATGTAGATGTGAGACGTTCCACCCAACCATAGGAATTGTTAAAAATTATCTCTACAATAGGCCACCCTAAAAGCTAGGGACATGATTCCAAAAGGATCAACATGATCCTATGTATGTCTACAATCCACACAAACAACCTAATACCCAACACATTCATAGTGACATGACTCCTACAACAATTCTAGTTGTACAAATATCTTCCCCATCAGTCTGCACATCATAAGGGATGACATTTCCTTCTCTTCACCTTAGTTCCTTAGACAATCTCCATCCCCTCTAGGAATCTATGTATACAAGCCAATAATCACTTAGCTAGGGGCTCTAGGAAATCCAATTGTAATAGGATTTCTCATAGCAGCATTTACACATGCTCCTTTGGGTAATTTCTCAACAAAAATTCACTTAAGGTCATGGTATCCTCACTCTCAACATAATTACCATCTTCAACAAGACATATTTAAAACATATTATGGTTTCTTCCAATTTTCTATCACTAAGATATGTTTTTCCTCTCTTCTTACAAGATGTAAAAATTAGCTCCCTCTCTCTACTTCAATTTCCTTTCCCATGCATGGTTGACTCTAACAATTCCCAAATGATTATATTTATCCCATGTTATCATAACTAGGTGAGATGGATCTGTCACCCACATATTACATGCATTCAATTCTACAGTTCCCATCATGGGTGTACTTAGCCCATTCTTCAATAACTAGGTGAGATGAATGTTCCACCAACCTCACACATGCATTAAATGATTGGTTTTAGTAATTCAAAGGAGGATTAAATAATTAATGACAAAATGGTTTACGAAGGTGACATAGGACTTTAGGCATGTGTATTTTCCCCTTGGAACCCCTCCCAACCCCCTCACTTGTGGAATCATATCCGCCCATGACTCTGTTCGTATCCATTTTCATCCAATGATGCATTTTATTTTATTATTTTCAATGTACAATGTTTACATATTACATCACTTGGATCTCATCCATTCATCATATTTACAAATATACATTACTAATCTAGGGATCAAAATTGGGGTTTTACATTCCTCTCCCCCTACATTTTTCACTATCCTTGATGCACATCACCACACTAGTGTAAATGTACATATATATAGAATTTTACATCACAATACCCAATAATTACATATTTGAATGAATCCTACAACAATTCAACCACCCAAATCTCATTCCCCTCAACCTACATAGCCCAAGGAAGTGTACCCCCTTCTATGCGTCGCGGCCCCTTTGGTTGTCCCACTTCCCTTCTAGGGATCGAGAATAGGTCATATAGGAAGTATCCAAGATGGTGGTTCTAATAATTCTAGCCACAAAAATGGAGTCCTTGTACACTTACATACAAATCTACATTCAAATTTCCTAAAAAATATACAAAAATCTACAGTTACTCCTCCCGGATGTCCTCCTTGTGCACCCACTTGGAATATTCAGGACCATAGTAGGTCCATTGGACCTTTACCAATGCTATGGATCACTTCTTGAGAACCTTGATCTTTCTATCCAATATGTGCATCATCTAGACCTGGAAGTCACCCTCATGCTCCACCTATATTAGAGTCCAATAAATCATGTGGTTAGGATTAGGAACATACTTTTTCAATAAATACACATGGAACACATTATGAATTCTCATGGATGTAGGTAATGCAATCATGTATGGAATATGGCCTATTCTCTCTAATATTTTAAATGTACCACAATATCTTGCTTCCAACTTTTGGAAACTTCCAAATTTGAACAAGATCCTTTTAGCCTTTACTTTAGAAACATATTCTCTTCCCTTTATGTTATTCATTTATCAACATAGATCTTTTTACTATCTCATGAAACATTTAAATTTTTTCTTATTTTTACCATCTTCTCTTCCATTTCCTTGAGAAGCTATCGCCCAATAATGACTATGTTTTCTAGGTTATCCAACTCACTGGCATGTTTTATTTTTTTTCATATAGGGATTCAAATGGGTTCAAATTTAATGATTCATGATACCCATTTTTATATGTAAATTCAACTAAATGAAGATAGTCCTCCCACCTATAAGTCTTGTCCATTACATACATTCTTATCATTTATTCAATTATTTGGTTGATCCTCTCTATCTATTTGTTATAGTCCAAAAATACCACATCTATGCATCCAATACATTGGCCCATCCATTTGCATACTTTTCCAAACATACTATTGATGTCTCCTTCTAAAAACCCATTTTTTGGATAATGTACATGCCCTGCTGCACTAATATCTAGCGTAAACACATATGTTGCATGCTATTTATCCCACGTACATACGCTTGCTTCATGCTAAGTAACCCACATTTACCTCCAAAATTTTCAAAAAATATAAAATTGCACGTATTTCGGTGTAGTTTACGCGTTATGGAGGGTTTACTAACAATTTTACCCCTTGTAGTTTGTACCCAAACTGAATAACCATCTTTTTCTCATATAAAAAGAGGTCTTGGGGAGTCATTTAGAGATATGAACAAGAGAATAAAAAAACTATGCCAAAATCCTTTCCCTCTCATTGCCCAAGTTTTGCATCTTGCTTTTCGTTTTAGCCTCAACTTTCCCCTCCAACCATTCTCCCTATGCAACCATTCCTTCTTCCCTGGATGGCATGTTGGTTGTGAGAATTCTATGTTGGATTGATGCACTTGGAGACATGATAGAGGATCCCAGACTTGGTTCGTAGAGCGGTGTTTGCAAGTGAAGGTTGTAACTTTTCATCTTGAATTTTAATAAAAGAGATTACCTTTCTCCCAAAACCATATGTGTACGTGTTCTTGTTAATTTGAGCATTTATATCTATATTTAGTATTTTAAGTGATTACTAGAGATTGTATATGTTTTTGGATTGTATTCTTAACCCCTTCTAGATCAGCTTTTGGAGGAGATTTTTTATCTAAGAGGAAACAACAAGTGGAAGAGGTCTACATCAACCGTAAAGATTCAAGGTGCACACATTAACCTTCTCTTCTCTCTTTCTCTTATCACTTAGTCTAGATTTTTTTGGGGTAGATTAGAGACAAGTCAGTCTTTTAAGGGAGTTATCACTCTTCCTATTCCTTAGACCCAGTTTAGGGGGTATTTCTCCATAGAAAAATTGGTGACTCCACTAGGGAGTCTCTCTAGGGTCTTAGTGGGATATTTTGGTTTGATTTGATTTTCAGTTTCTTTTTTAGTTTTCTGAGTTTTTTGAGTCAATTTGGGCCTCTGGTCACCTTCCAGGTGCCTACCACCCTCCCTTCCCCATTTTTCTATCCATTTTTTTTTCTTTTTTGAAAATTTACAGAGGTGTACATGCCCTTCTCTCTGTATAAAACGTGTACATATGTGTCCTGCATAGTATAAAACCTGTGTACATACACAGGTTGCTCATGCACAACACACGTCTCTATTTTTTGGAAAGGTTTTTAAAAATACCCTTTCTTTCCTGGAAAGAAGATCTTTGCTTCTCATGCCTTCCTGAACTCTTCAGGGTCTTTGTTGATTGTGTTTGGTTGGGTTAAAGACTTAGTTTATCTTGCAATTTGTAAATAACCTTTGTTGTTTCTTTATTTCTTTTGTTTTCTTTCAAGGTTTAGGGTGAAATTATAAGTGTTATATCCTCATGTGGATTCCAATGAATCCATGTTTTCTAGTAGTGGCTTAGGGTCTATATCAGTATTGTTTTTTTTTAATCTTTCCCTTGTTTGTGCTTTGAAAAATGAAAAAATATCATTTACTTTTGATTTTATTTTCTAAGCATTAAAAAATTAAAAAAATGTTGTTGCATTTAGTTATGCATCTTTCTTTGGTATTTGTAGCATAACCTTATTACAAAAGAAAACAGTTCCATTTCCAAAGTTCCTTCAACGCAATTTCCTTTAAAATTTAGTAGTTTGCATTTTCATTGTAAAACGAAAAGCACATTCTAGGAAACTTTTTGCATTTTAGGTTCTTGGACTATATTTCGAAAGGTTTGCACTTACAAAGTTCAAAATCCATTTTTCAATTGTAGAATGTAGTTTTATTTCCGCACAAATGTTCTAAAGATTTTATTTCTTCTCTTTCGTCTCTTGAAAACACCATAAATTTCACATCCATACCCTTTTGATTAAATCAAGGCACTTAAAATCAACAATTAACACTAAAATCAACTAGACTTTTTTTTGTAGGGTTCACCAACTAGTCTAGGCTTTAGGGCCTTGAAATAGGTGTGGAGAGGAAAATCTTTAAGGCCTCTTAAACAAACATAAGATTTTGTGATAGGGAGTGTGAAAGTCCAGTTTCGTAAGAGTCAGTTGGGACCCCCCTCTAACACAGGGGCTAAAAAATAGGTCGCGTGAGGAAAGGTAGAGAAGATAACACCTCCAAAGATGGACCAAATGTAGTGGGGATCATATATTGAGGGTCGTTCTTGGAATTTTCACTGATCAAATTTGACTACGGAGCCTCATGGACCTCGAATCCATTCGATATCCTTATTTGTCTTCCGAAATAATTTTCTTTGGCACCCTTGAAAGGCTTCATATTTTTTTATCCTTTTAATTATGATCAACCTGACTGTCGATTGTACCCGCCTGGTGACTGACTACAAGATGACAACCTAGTTTCCTATTTTTAGGGACTTACATGAGTAACTATGGGGGTATACCATGATACTTAAGCCAAATGTTTGATTTCACTTTGCAGAATATACTTGGAGGGTGTTTCCTTGTTCGAGTTACACTTGCACCGATAAGTTGCTCTAGTGTCGATTGGCATAATTGTTCTTCCTACTAGTCAGTTGATTTCTTGACTTTCCCTTAGGAACTTTTAGTGTGTCCTCTGTGTTTTGTTCTAGCTTAACCTTAGATTTTTGGTTGGTCATTTCACAAGGTGGAATATCAATAGATCTGTCATTTGTGTAAGCTTTAGGGATTGTTTCCAGTTACTTTGGAGCCACCTCCGCCACTGCTGAGGAAAAGGCTAAATCAAGAGGGTTCATTTGAAGCACCTCGGCCACAAGAAACTTTACTTGATATGGATCCTAGAGAATAATTTATTTCACCGGAGTAGTCCATCATTTATGACCTCAAATTTAAAGGATTCATTCCCACAAACCCTTTGATCACTGATTTATTAGCACTGCTTCTTATTCATATAGTCCCTCCTGATGTGACTTCACTTGAACATCATTTGTTACATGAGTGATGATGAAGAAAATAGTGCTACCTCTTCTGGGAGTCCTCATAATCTCATCTCAGCTTTCGCAAGAGGGGGAGTCGTGCCACCTCCCCCACCTCCACCTATCAGGACTACAACTATATAGACACCCTCAACTTCGGGCAGTGGAACAGTCCCCTCAATGACTATGACCACTTTTCCCTCTATTTAGAACGTGTTTTGTGCTCCCTTTTCACATGGGATGTTAGGTTTCAAGTCTAGTTCGACCTTAACCTACTCTACTCTACAAATTGTTGGTCTCGAGGCAGGCAGTTATAATTCTCCCTTACAAGGATATTTCATGGGAACCACTTCCCCATTTAACATTATCCTTACAATGGGGGTCATATCCCTCCTTTGTCCCCTTCGCTCTTAGGTGATTTCCAACAGCCATTCATGATTAACACTAGCTCTAGTTTATTTAGTGGAGGGATTCATGGGATTTAGTCCTATATGACTCTTGTAGGGTCTATTCCTTTTTCTTTGTTTGGTGCATTTGGAAAAAATGATTTCTCTTTTTCTTCTTTCTCATCAAGGGGAAACCCTATATTTGGTCAATCAAACCATATGCAAGGCTTTGTTCCTTCACAAGGAGAGATGACAAGATTTTATTCCTCACAAGGTCTTGGAAATCCTTGGCAGGGCTCGTTTCCTTCGCAAGGGATGTCGATCAGGAGAAACCCCTCCCACACTCAGTGGAACCCCGATCATGGTTCAATACCTATTCCAATAGAGTTAGTTAGGAGTGTACCCAACCAAGGTCCTTGGAATACCATGCATGGATAAATCCATATGCAAGGTATGTCATCCAACTATAGGAATATGTCGATGATACAAAATCAAGCAGAAAATCCTTTTACTAGCTAGGGACATCATGGTCTCTACCAAAACCATGGACAGTAGGAAAACCTTTCTTGGAAACCTGGTGCAAGTCAAAATCATTGCCCCTCTTTTCCCTTGAATCGACCACAACCCAGACTACCTTTCTTGACAATTCTTCATTTTCCAAACTTGTCGAGGTTGTTGAACATGATTCACGTTGGCCCCCCATGCCGACTAAGTTTCCCTTGGAAATCCCTAAGTTTGAAGGAAAGCCTGGTAAACATCCAGGTGATCATTATACGACATTTCATTTATGGTTCTCATCCAACTTGTTGAAGGATGACTCCATTCAGTTGTGTTTATTTCAACACACTCTTATAGGGGGTGTGGAAAAATGGTATATCGAGCTCTATAGCTCAAGGTATGCTTACTTTAATGACCTAGATATGTTTTTCTTAAACCATTTCTAGTTACAGGTGAGATATGATGTTAGCACTGAGTTGTTGGCCAAATTCGAGAAAACAAAAGTCGTCCATATCTTGGATCACATTGGAGAATGGCATCAAAGAAAGATCTTGATCAAAGTGAAGGTCCCTCATGCATTATTTCTCGAGTGGTTCTTAAATTCCTTGGTGCCTTGTGTGTCCAAAAATTTTGTGACATTCGGGGTTTTTTTCTGAAGAAGAGGCTATTGTTGGAAGATTGGTTGTTTTCATTGATGTCAACCCTACTCATGGATTTTGGACCGCAAAAATTGATGAAGGTATTTGGACATGAAGGACAATGCACATGTAGATACAACACCCATGAATGGATAGTATGCATCATGTTGTTTCCAATGGTATGTGTCACGTCACGTGGATCCTCATGGTTGAGGAGAAATGATTTTTTGAAGATGACAAAGTGAATTGAAGAAGGAAGTACATGTAGACCCTGAAGATAATTAAAGAACATAATTACAAAATAAGAAAGTGTCAAGTCGGCCCTAATGTTAAAAGGAAGTGACATAAATGTTATAAATAAATATCATTATGCATTCATTTGATACACAAGTCTAATTTCAGAGGAAAATCAGAAGTAAAGAAGGTCAGATTTCAAGGGAGGATGAAGTCTTTTGGTGATGTGTTCTAAGGTATGTTATTTTCAGGTCATCTTACCATTTTTACTATAAATTGTTTTCTAGAATTATTAATATGGTGAAATTGCTATGGTATTGAGAAGACATATCAAGGTACCTGTGGTAAACATTTCATCTCTTCATTCTCTATAATTATGGAGATACACTTTATGGAAGATAGGGTTTTTTATCAGTCCTGAAGCTAGTCAATAAATAGGTGTTCCAGGTAAAAAAATCATAACTTCTTCATAGAGAATCCACATGAAGTGGGAAAATTTGAATTGGCAATATTACGGACTTTAGTTTCTTGTGTGTGATTTCCAGAATCTGATGTTAAATATTGAGCACGGGGCATTCTGTACACGTTAGGTCTCCTAAATAAACCAGAATTGAACAAAGTCTACCATTCTCTCTATAACTTATTTTTGTGGAGAATTAAAGGAGTGAAAATTGGAGAAGTTTCAGAGAATACATTGATTAATATTATATACAGGATCATAGTATTCCAATAATTTAAGAATTTCATAAATTGAAGAAGTCTCAGGAAGCATTATCAGGTTCTATGTGATGGTTGGTTGATGGTGATAATTTAATGTAAATTTTTATTATCTTTCATATATTATTGGGTGGAAGCAAGGGGCAAGGATGGAGAGTTAAACCCCCTCTTTATATTTGAGGATTGTATCTTCGTATTGGAGTTTTATCCCTACATTTACATTTGGAAGTTGTAGCTACCTTTGGAAGTCATTACTTCATATATTGTGCATGGTGTATTGTGGTGTATTGGTGTAACTCTTATACTATTGTTCATTACTCATTGGATATAATTGAATGGTTTAAGTATAAGTTGAAAAAGGTTTTAAATTGTACTTGATATTGATTCACCCCCCTCTCAGTATCAATAGCTATCATGAGAGCCCAACAACTGGAGATGATTTAATCTCAATCTAGTATGTTGTACGAGATCCTTTCGAATGCACCATGATCAAATTTTGACAAGACCAAATAGAAGTTTTGGACTCACCTCAATGGCATAGTAGGCTCATCACAAAGAAATCCCATAGATCAGTTGACTAACCAGTTACAACAGTTATCACTTCAACATACTGTGGCTAGCCAAACTCCTAGTTTGGCTTCCCCTCAAACCCAAACGTTAGATGTACATAGTGTGCAATTGACAAATCCCAAGGGTAACCAAAAATCTAAGGGAAAGAGAAAATTTAAAAAAAAGAAGGGTAAGGGGGATAAGAAGGCTGCAAAAAAAATTGGCGAGGGAAAAAACGAAAAGAGGAAGGGGAAGTTTCCTTATAAGCTTTGCATGCATGATCACTTGACTCACTAATTCCCTCAGCTTAAGGAAGAACAAACTATATTGGCACAAAAACAAACTACTATGTTAACCAACCCTTTCCCATAAGGGAAAAATATGGCTCAAGCTTCCTCATCTGTGAATACACCTGGGGGAAATTAGGGAGCCCCCACACCTAACGCTAATAATGGAGCTGCAAACATTTATATTATGAGATCAAATGCTCATATGTAGACTAGGGCTCATGATTACAGAATGTCAGAATCTGCTGGCAAGGGAAAAGAAGCTTCCAACCCACCACCTCCTCTTCACATTGAGAAGACCGTGGGAGAAACTATGACTTACATCCCTAAGAGTGCATTTAAAAATGCTTCTCACAACCCGAGCACAAGGGTTGCACAAAATTACTCTGTCATGGAGGATCTAGAACAAACTCCTTGTGCAATGTATGCTTTAGAAGTTCTCCATAGTTTCCCCTCATAGAGGAAAGCATTGTTGTCTTCCTTGGGAGTTGTCGAGACTACTAACTCGAGAATGATTGTCTTTGACCTTACAGATTATAAACCTCATCTACCTCACCACATCACTTTTCAGATAGTAGTGGTGTATGCCACAAAATCATTGACATGGAACATTTTTCGTACAGTGGTAGATGAGGGTGCCTCGACTTGCGTGATGTCTTTGGCATGTTGGAAGGCCATTGTACAACCTGAGTTATATCCATCATTGACGTTGCTAACAACATTTGACGGTCGATATTTTAGACCACATGGCATAATTCCCTCCTTCTCCATGCATTTGGAGGGAAAACCCATGTGCGTCGAGGTTGAAGTAGTCGATGTGCCTCTTGACTACAATTGTTTGTTAGGAAGGAATTGGACCTATTATATTGCAGCGGTTGTATCCACCATTTTTTGGGTCTTATATTTTCCTCATGAAGGTTGGATCATATCCGTTGATCAATTATCCTTATCCCATCATGACCCTTCATCAGGGGCATCCACAGTCCCGATGATTGACAACCCGCAATGAGGTACCGTCAACTTAGGTACCAGATTGTTTCCATATCTAATGGGGGCTTTTGATTATCCTCCACCTTTGAATGATTTCAAGTTTATTTCAGATGTCCTCGATTAGATGAAGGTTATGATTTTTCAAGTTGCTACTTTTCAAATGAGTTACTTTAATGAACCATGTAATTTACCTTCTCTATCAGCCTCGATGGAAGGGGTAGGGAATTCTGGAATGGATACTCCTTTATCTACTACTGAGGTTGTGTACATTATTGTATAGTAAGACTTGGCCAACCCTGATCCATCTCCCCTAGAGGAGATAGATCCTATTCTCGAGCCTATTTGGGATCAAGACTATCTCTCCACTCATGATCCTTTGGTCTTAGTCTTTCCCTCTGAAGAGGTGATTTTAGAGGCAATGACTAGGCTGAATAGACCTTGGGACGCTCTTCACCACAGATCTTATTTTTTACCCTAGATGAGGAGAGTAAAGGTAGGAGAGTTCACTATGATCGTGAATGGAGATGCCACTTGTCTCGTTAACCCTTTGGCCACACACATAATATATCTCAAGGGAAATATGGAAACTATAGATGAAATGATTCCTATCGACATCTCTATAAACCCTAGCGTTGTTGAAAATATTTTCATCGAAGCAGATTGTTCCTCCGAGGAGATTCAGATTTATACTAAATTATTTAAAGTGTTTCACGATGTTTTTTCCTGGTCTTATGAGGAAATTCCAGGAATTGACACACATATAGTTGAACACAATATTACAACTTACACCGATGTTGTTGGCCCTTGACCAAGTTTTGGGAGCACTTGGTCATAATTGACCATTTTTGGGACTTCAACATCCTGTCGAAGAGGGAGCGCCAGATGAAGTAGAGATTGCATAATATCGGCCCACTTTTGGGTCCCTTTTTGGGTTTTGGGAATATGTAATGGGAAAGGGATGTCAGACCATGGGTTTACCCATGCTTAGGCCCATTTCGTATGTATAAATAGAAGGATAGGAAAATGTAAGAAGGTAGTAGTAGAAAATAATATTGTATCTATGTGATATAGGCTAAGTGCCAAGGAGGGATCTGTGTGATCAAGAGTTATGTGGATTTTGTATAGATTTGCACAGCTTAGTGCAAGTCCCTATGTGAAGGTATAAAAGGATTTGTGTTAAAAGGCAAGGAAGAAGGATCTAGTGAGTTGCGCAGATCTTCTGTCTTGTGCGAAGTAAGGGTTTCTAAGGTTCTATGCTTGTAACCAATTGGCCAATGATAAAAGAGAAGAAGAGTTGGTGGACGTAGCCCCGGGGTGGGGGTGAACCACATAAATCCTTTGTTGTTCGCTTTGTACCTTGTTCTGATGCATTGATGTGATTATTTGCTAAGATCTTTGAGATGAGTAGATAGATCTTCTATATATATTCTTATTCCTAGTGATTATGATATGTAGAATGTTAGGTCTGATCCACATGTATATGCTAAGTACTTGACCTGTTAGATCTTAATACTCTGTGGATGATAAGTGATCAAACAAAATAGTTCATTGTGAATGTTGTGAAGCTTTCTTGTATCTGCAAAGTGGTTATTGATTTCATATTAAATATCCAATAGTGTTGAGTGCTATATTAAGTAAGGAATCATAGATCCATGTCCTAGATAAGGTTGCAGACACTTGAGTCCTACAACCACCCCTACCTCTACCTTGGGTGACACTTCATCTACTTCGTAGGTATTGCTGAAAGGGTCGGTAGTTAGGGCTTTGTTGGTGCGTTTTTGTAGCGTTGAACCCTGGATCTACCCCTCTGCCAACAAATGGTTCTATTGTCGGGACCTGAAACTGTGATTGCTGGGAACTGAGAAGAAGAAGCTTGGTGCAAAAAGGTTAACCTGAAAATCTTGTGTGATGATTTGTGCTCTAGTGCACAGTATTCTAACCGATCTGAAAGAAAGAGGCCCAATCTAAAAGAAAAGAGGTTGGATATGAAAAAAAGGAACGAGATCTGAACGCTTTGTGCTCCGAGAAAGGTAAAAGTGGGAATTCTTGACTAAAAGAGGTAAGATCTGTAAGCTTTGTACTCTGATAAAGGTAAGAGTAGTTAAAAGTTTTAGATCTGGAGGCTTTGTGCTATGTAGAAGTAAGATAAGTGAAATTTTTTGTTTCTAAGGTATGGATCTAGGTATGTTTAATAAAATTTATCCTAGTTTGAAAACTGGAGCACTAATAGATGAAGAAGGATTGATATGAGTAGATATGATAAGAATAGTGATAGATATGTTATACCTATGCATAGAAAGAATGTTTGGACTAACAAATGGATGCAGGATCCTAGAAAGATTTTTTTGCAGATTAGCTACCATGATCCTAGTGCGCAGTATAGAAGAAGTTGGGGATCATTTAAAAGAAAGAGAGGAGTGACCCTCAGTTACAATTGCAGAAGACCTAGACATATTGATAAGGAATTCCTTGGTAGAGGATCTATTTGTCTTTGTTGCAAAGATATGGACCATGAGGTATTGGATTTCCCTAGAATGATCACTAGGCTGGAAGAAATGAATCTGAAAAGGAAAACCCTAAGGCAGATCCAGAAGAAGCAGAACCCCAGCAAGAATTAGCAAAGGTATTGATACAAATGAAAGAGACCCTAAATGCCCACCGATATGTTAGACTATCAAAGAGTTTCAAAGAAAAAGAATGCATTGAAGCAAGAATAGGAGACTTCGACATTGACTCTGTCCTTGATGAAGAGACACAAGTGAACATTATGATAGAAAGAACTTGGGAAGCTATAGGGAATCCTACTATGATCCCTTCATTAGGAGGAATAGGACTATTCAGAGGAAAAATGATGATGTTATGTGGAAAGCTCACTCAGATACCTATGACAGTCAATGGAACTTTGACAAAGGAAGATTTTGAGATTATTAAATTTGTTGAAGATAGTGCTCCGTTTACCATGTTACTAGGAAAATCTTGGATTGATAGAGATCGAGATAGAAATAAGGAAGAAGAATAAGTCTTATAATAAAAGATACACGAATTAAAAGATTTCATGACCCGAAATATTGCACAATTGATTACAAAACAGGAGAACAGATCAAAGCTACCTGACACTAGAAGCCCAGGTATCAAAGCTACAGGAACATCAGAAGACATACAGAAGGCTGAAATTTCTACCCCAGATAAAGAAGAAGTGACACACCTGAATCCTAGGAGAGGTTCTCAGCAGTGTGAAGTGACTATGCCCAAGGAAAATAAGAATTAGAATGGGAAAAGAACGACCGAGATGAATCTCACGGGGAAAAAGGATAGGAAGCTAAGTAGGAAGAAGGTCAGGATTGAGAAGTTATAGTAGGTTCCAGAGGGTACCTCACAGAAAGAAACTTTATAGAATTGGATGTTTGTCGAGATATCAGAACAATGACATATGCCACTTCACTATGGAAAAGCAAGATAGACATTGGAAGTCGATATATCCATTCGACTACTGCTCTGAATGACTGGAAAATAATTTATGGTTTGCCACCAAACCGTTGGAATGCACCATAACATATGTTGGAGCGAGGGTTATCCATAGGATTACAAGCATCATCCACAAGAGGACTGGTAGCCTCCCCATCCACTGCTCGCGTTGGTCCATCCCGACCATCCGATGAGAAATGTACTAAGCACCGAGATGACCTCACCAATGCCAAGATGATTCTAAGAATTCTACCTTCCTATATACCCTCTCTAAGTAGATCCATCAACCATGATAGTGTACCCCAAGAGTTCGAATATGTTGTGATCACTACATGCCTTCCAAAAGGAGTGCGTGCAGTTTGCGCCGACCAGGATAAGCTCGCAACACTGAAATTTAGTGACTTAAACCTTGAATACTGGAAAGCTTACAACATGGTTTCCCAACATAAGTACTTGACCAAGACCAAAGGAAAGAACTCAAATATTATCCCGAAGCCATGGAACCATAACCTCCCGCAGTCCACACTACTTAATGTGATGAATATCCCACACTTCGGCCGACACCAGGAAGTAAATGCATGCATGAAATTGTTGTTGCCCTACTACCACAGAGGATACTTATGGTTGAACCATTTCATCACTATGGATCCGACCTTGATCAATCGGATCACATGGTTGAGCATGTAGGGCCCTAACCCATAGGAGTTTTACCCTGGAAAAACCTCAGATCGAGCATTATCCCAGCGAATCAAAGCGAATTATGGAGATGTAGAGAAGGGTGTGAGGTTATAAGGTAGACTCTATCCAGAGAGGCATAGTGCACCTCGCATGTCTGTTGATCGCAGGAAAGATAGTTCGCAAGAACTAGCCCACCCAAGTAACTGGATTCGTTGTCAACCTCACCGGGAAGTGTACAGAAGGACTACAGATGAATTGGGTGCAGTACCTCGTGAACCAGCTAGAGCTTGATTGTAGAGGAGCGCAAGAACAAGGATATGAGTTCCACTTTAGATGGATTCTCATATTGATATCTTTCATCGCATGGGAGATACCAAAAGGTGCAACCTTCCTGAACATCGAGCCCTTTGAACCTTTGGCTACAAAGTTTAGTACCTTGTGGTACTCAAGTGATATGAACAAACTGTGGAAATCCAATGCCATCTTCCACACCTACTACAATCAATTGAAGATCGCAATCCAGTCTACACAGTGCATCACTCTGAACACCCTCTACAGGTTTCGGCCCCTGATGAAGTTTTGTGTAGACAATAACTTTATATACATCAAAACACACTCTGATGAGCACAAGCAACATTTACATTCCTATTATAATTTAACAGAAGAATACTTGGAAGAAATCACCAAGGAGTGGTCAGCAGACCTCCTCATCTCAACAGACCCCATGGAGATTTCTGATATAGACAGTCCAGAACTTGTGCATGATACCCCTGGATCAAGAAAGACCAAGAAAGATGAAAAAGTTCAAGATGTCAACAATACTTTTGCAAACACCACTTCGATCTCACCTAAGCAGAGAGGTGATGGTGGAGATCCAGGTAGCACAAAAGTTGAGAAAAATAAAGGAGAATTTACACCGTCTAGAGAGGAGGAGGATCCCTCCAAGAAATGGAAGGTTACTCCACCAAAGCATTCATCCAGAAAGAAAGATAAGGCAACCAGAACCAAGTTTGAGACTGTTATCACTCCGGATGACTTCGAATTCATAGTCGCTGCACTAAATGATACCGCGCTAGAGATAGGAGAAAAGTAGGAAGCCAAGCAGGAGGAAGTGTTCAGTCAGATTAGGGAGGATCTTCAAGGAGTACAACAAGCAATACAGTCTAGCTTCGTAGTTTCCATTGCACCCATGCCATCAGGAACACTAGAATTAGGTGATGAGTTAGCCCAACTACATCGGATTGATGATACAGTCAAAGCTCACCTTCGATGAGCTCAAGAAGAGACAACACAAGCCACCCAGGATTTAACACAAGTACAGAAAGACCTTGAAGACCATAGAAGTACTGCAGAAAAGGAAAATCTCACTTTACAAGAAAAATGGGATGACGAGAAAGCAACGCTACAGAAAAGCAAGGAACAGTTGCAACTCGAAGTATGGGAAAGGGTTCACATCGCACTTCTCTTTGTGAAATTCATAGAAGTGAAAACTAAGGAATGAGTCCCAAAGTAGGTGGCGAAACTTGAAGAAGTAATCTAGAAGCTTCCGCAGCACATTGCAGATATGGAACTTTGTACCATTCCCGAGACTCCTCAAGAAATCAGATACCTAAGGGAGGAAAATGCTCACAGTGTAGTTGGAAGAATGAAATCCCTTCCCTTGGAGTGAAAGAAGGTGAGCTCTAGGAGTGCTCAGACATATGAAAACTTTACAGAAAATCTAGAGTTACAAGCATTGGAGTCATAGCTCCAGGAAGCAAAGAAGCACGTAGATATGCTACAGGCACAGCTGAAGGCCTTAAAACTAGTTGAAAGAATGAAGAGGTTTCCTGAGAAGTGCACGACACAACAACAGATACACACAATCCAGAGCAAAGTTATGGAAGTCTCTCAATGACTTCAACCAGTGAAAGAGAAGGCATGTGTTTGCACTCTTTTCGTTGTTTGATGAGCAAAAAGTCAGTGCTTACATACCTAGTTGGGCTCTGCTAGTCATGACAACTGTATGGTAAAAGGTTAGAAATAAAACAACAAAGCTATTAACAAGAATTAAACAAAAACTAAATGAAACTATGAGCATAGGAACAAAAATAAAAACAAATGAAAATGGACCAATA
>JZKD02S1977595.1:1791537-1801907 GCA_000966675.3 Picea glauca | reverse complement strand
GCACAATTAGGTCTTTGACCAGCCTCCCCATGTAGATTGAGCTCGGATTTGGTGTCAAATCAACTTGGGAGCCGATCCATTAGTGGTTGGGAGGCCGACCAGTTTCATAAATGCGTCGTTTGGTAGGCGTGCGGGTTTTGCACCCCACAGCCGCGCATATGCGCTCCCGGTACGAAGATGTTACGCACGCGCGTGCACGCCTAGTGGGTGCAAAGTGCCTTGTAATTTTTTGGCCATTTTGTATAGTTTTGAACCTTTTGTTGTGCTGTGGAATTAACCTTGTACCATGAATGACTGTCTTTCTGTGTTGACGATGCAGAGTTCTTGTCGCCCTGTGCGGACGAAATTTCAGTGATAACAGCATGCCAACTGTTCACTGAAGTTGAAAGCCAAGGAACTGAGCTAGAACAAGTCGTCATCATAGTATAACAACTCCTAGAAGGGCCAGCCAATGATGCACTCATCCAGGAGTTCAATGAGAAAGAGGTTGTAGCATTGCAGCAAGTCAAAGAAACTCAAGCCAATATCGAGGCATTCAAGGCAGAATTGCTCAGACCAGAGTAACTCGGGACGAGTCATAGGTGAGTGTTGGGGGCCTGTTTGCACTTGACCAAGTTTTTGGAGCACTTGGTCATATTTGACCGTTTTTGGGACTTAGACATCTTGTCAAAGAGGGAGCGCCAGAAAAAGTGGAGATTGCAGAATCTTGACCCATTTTTGGGTCCCTTTTTGGGTTTTGGGAATATGTAATGGGAAAGGGATGTCAGCTCATGGGTTTACCCACGCTTAGGCCCATTTTGTATGTATAAATAGAAGGATAGGAAAATGTAAGAAGGTAGTAGTAAAAAAGATTATTGTATCTATGTGATATGAGATAAGTGCCAAGGAGGGATCTGCGTGATCAAGAGTTTTGTGCATTCTGTATATATTTGTAAACCTTAGTGAAAGTCCCCGTGTGAAGGTATAGAAGGCTTTGTGTTGAAAGGAAAGGAAGAGGGATCTAGTGAGGTGCGTAGATATTTTGTCTTGTGTCAAGTAAGGGTTTCTAAGGCTCTGTGCTTGTAACCAATTGGTTGATGATAATAGAGAAGAAGAATTGGTGGACTTATCCCCAGGGTGGGGGTGAACCACGTAAATCTTGTGTTGTTTGCTTTGTACCTTGTTCTGATGCATTGATGTGATTATTTGCTAAGTGCTTTGAGATGAGTATATAGATATGATATATATGATTATGCTTAGTTCTTATGATATGTAGAATGTTAGGTCTGATCCACATGTATATGCTAAGTACTTGAATTGTTAGATCTAAATACTCTGTGAATGATAAGTGATGAAACAATCTAGTTCATTGCGAATGTTGTGAAGCTTTGTTGTATCTGCGAAGTGGTTATTGATTTCATATTAAATATCCAACAGTGTTGAGTGCTATATTAAGTAAGGAATCACATATCCGTGTCCCAGATAAGGTTGCATACATTTGAGTCCTGCAACCACCCCTACCTCTACCTCATGTGAGACTTCATCTGCTTCGCAGGTGTTTCCTAAAGGGTCGGTAGTTAGGGATTTGTTTGTGTGTTGTTTTAGCATTGAACCCTGGGTCTACCCCTGTGCCAATAGATGCTAAGCATGTATGGAAAAATATTCACCCAGTCAATCCTCGCAAGGTAGCGATGATCAAGGTTGAGTTAGAGAAACACATTAAGGCTAGTTTCATCAATCCAATGCAATTGACGGAATGGGTGTCAACCCTTGTTCTTGTCAACAAAAAACAAGGTATGATCCGCGTGTGTATGGAATTTTGTGATATAAAAAAAGATTTCCTGAAAGATAATATTCCAACCCCATTCATTGACTAGATTGTTGATGAATGGGCACATTGTGAGGTCTTTTCTTTTATGGACAATTTTTTCGGGTACAATCAGATCCAAATAAAAATCGAGGACCAACATAAAATGACTTTTATATGTCCTTGGGGTACATTCACATAAAGGAAAATTCCTTTTGGCCTTAAGAATACTAGAGCCACTTTTCAGTGGACCATGTCATTTACCTTCCATGACCACAAACATATAGTCAAGGTGTATCTTGATGATATGATATCACTTTCTTGTTGGGCCCTTCGTTTTGTTGAACAAAAGTTGTGCATGATACATTGTAGCTTCATTTTGGAGAGAAGAAGTTGCGCAAGATGATGAAGAGATAGAAAACGAACAAAATAAAGAAACAAAAAGCAGTTGGAAGGACAACGCAACATCAGTTTGAGGAAGGAAGTTGCAACAAGATCAAGAAAAGAAAGAACTCTCGAGTTCTCAACCAAAAAACCTAAATATTAGATTATATATATGAGATCGATGTGATTGTAATAGGATAATGAATAATAAAATGTTAATAGGTTGTAGTGTTTTTATTGTTAGTCTAGAACTACTGCTATTGTTGTTATTAGTACTAATGTTGTGACGAGATCCAGTATTGCAATGGCCCATACTATAGCATAGCTGAGATTTGGAGATCTAGGTAAGAACAAGATGATCAATGTATTAGATCTTGGTATCATTAATATAATTGAAGGCCTAAATTTTGAATACATATCCTATGTATCTAGTCTTAATGAATGAATGTAATGTTTTTATGTATTATCTTATGTCTGATATACTTAATTTCTTCTTTATGAATGGAAACACAACTCTGTTTTTTTATTCCCAGTTAGGAATTCCTCAAAAAATTTACAGGTTTATTCTATCTTAAGAAAGACTACAGTGATTCTTGATAACTCTGAGGTCTGTCTAAGAATTCTCCTTACCCTTCCCTCTTTGATGTATCAGTTGCGATTCAGGTGAGACTTCTTCCCTCCTAGGAAGATGAAAATGCTAGCGCTCTATACTACTTTGGTACCTTTTTTTGGTAACCTAAGAAGGACCCTGGTCTGAACACTTTTACGCCAACAAAATGGTTATTTTTCCAGGACCAATGATTTAAAAGGGAACTTGTGAGGATAATTCTTCCACGGATCTATAGATTTGAGATTCGACAATGGTGGGAAAGAAACTATGATGCATTTACATGGAAGGAAGCAGATTTCTGAGGTAAAAGCATGAATGCTACAAGAGAATCTATCTTTTACTCAGAAATATCGAGCAACCAATTTGAGATAGTCTGGGTTAAATTTATGGAAGAACTATTCCATTGGATATATCGGCTCCAAGAAGCTCAAAAATTCCAAGAACGGGTCAAGAAGACTTGTACTTGGGATACCGAGAAGATCACAACACTTCACCAATTGGATCACCAGATCACACGAATAGTCGATTTCTGGCTTCATATAACTCTGGATGAATACATTATTGAATTTGAAGCTGAGAGTCACTAATATTTTTCACATATAGAATAAATTTTCAAGAAAGGTGCGCGTTGTAGACTGTTGAGGGAAAAGCCCCGGTGGATCAAAGTATTCTTGATGGAGGAGAGGATGATAACTATTCCATCTACTGAGATGGCAGCCTAAACACCTACGCTTTGGGTAGGGTGATTTTGGGGTATGATCATGACCTAAGGAGGGGAAAGGGTTATTTGAGAGATGGGAAAATATCAAGAAACAAATGCAAGAAATGAGTGAGAATTAAGGAGAGTCACCATTGTTGAGAAGTGGTGTCATGGAAAGGTAAAGAAAGAAGCGAAGCAGTCCGAGGTGTTGCAAAATGAAATAGGATCAAGAGGAACAAATTAAAGAAAGAAGGAAGAGTTGAGGAAGGTGAGAAGACAAGAAAGACTGGTCAGTGTAAGACTGCACCAGAGAGAAGTGCATAGAGGAAGGAGTCCCCATATGGGTGGAAAAGAAGAATATTGTGGAGAAGCAAGGGAAGACGAAGAAGTTTTGGACATTGCAAGAGATCAAGAATTTTCAACCACGATATCCGAAAACATCAGGAATCAGACAGAGAAGGCTACTCCAGAGGAAGAGAATGAGATCCCCTAGATAAAAAAAACCCACCTAGAAGTCAGTGGAACCAGCCCCAAATCACCCATCCCCTAGGTGTCCTCTATACCTGTGGTAAATTCTACACCGCCTACATATGCTATTACTAGTCCATAAAAAACAATTAGTTAGAATCAGTCTGTAAGTGTAAACGTTGGGAGGATATTGGGATCCCCAGGTGTATTGCAACCAAGACCGTTAAGTTTCATTCTAATAGGTGCAGTGAGACCCACGAAGGTTGGAAATATGGGAGGATCGATCGCTCGATACCTAGAATTTTGGGGTAAAGGTGACGAAGATGTAGAGAAACATTGGTTCTTATGTGTGTTACACATTATTTTGGCCATCTTGATGATCCATTAACAAACATGTGTTCATGTTCTCAAAAGAGCCTATCTTCATGAGAAAGGTGACTGACTTTCTCTTATGAAAAACCTTATTAAGGAGGGTCATCACAGGTTGCACCATAAGCAGGATGCGACGATGCCTGGTCTTCACCCTCTACCCTAAAGATGGTTTGTGACGTCTCTGTAGGCTTCTCTACAGCTAGGATGCGATGATGCCAAGAAGCTAAGAAAAGGTCAAACTTCACGAAATTTCTAGAAGGGGATTTTCTAGAAGAAGAGGTGGGATCCATATGGTTGGGATCCTACCCACTTCTCTGATTTGGTGGGATCATCCTAATATCTTAAACCATCTCTCTTTCCCCTATATAAAGATGGATTTCTCATGGAAAAGGCTAAGGTTAATGAAGTTTGATTCAAGAAAGATGATTATTGAATAGGCTAAGAATTGGATAAGGAATTCTACTTCAATTCATACTTGAAAGCTTCATTTCAGTTTATCAAGTCATTGTGGATCTTCTTCATTCAAGGATTGGAGAAAATGTGTGTGTTGGAGAAAAGGGTCATCGGAAGGGGACCTTGCAACATCAAGGCTTTGGTTGTAATGTCCACTTTCCTTTTAATATGACACAGTGATATGTTTCTTTCCCATAAAACTTGCTTTGTTTTATTGTATGATTCCTTGATCACATACATAAGTTATCGTTGAGTATATTATATTTCTTTCACTTTGGTTAGCTTGCGTTCCCTTGAAGATTCAACATCACAGGAGCACTGGAGTGGATCTAGGATGACAATGACAAGAGGAAGCGATATTTAAATGGTATGTTACACATGTCTTGTTAGATAATAAACTCAATTATTAGAGCTTAGGGAAGGCATCATGTTTTGTTTTGTTTTGTTCTAGATCTAGGTGGATCTAGGGAAAGCATCATGTGAAGCCATATTGATATCTAGAGGGACTCTCGATGAAAACAAGTTAGTATAATTTTAGACTACCCTGAGGGGTCCTGCTCTCAAATGGTACATGAATGATATTGAACCAAGGGTGCAAGGAAAAGCGTTCACCCTAGATCAATTTGTTTTTAGGTTCATCCTAGAATTTAAACTACCCCAGTCTAATAAACAGGCTCTCTCTAAGTTGCGGGAAATTCAACAAAGGGAAGGAGAATATGCTTGGGAATATAGTCAAAAATTTAAAGATGTTATTGGGAGGATAGCGCATCAAATTCATGAACCTCAATAGATGGAATGGTACATCCAAGGATTACTACCTCAGATAGGGATTCCTTTAATGCAAAAGAGGATAGCCAAATTAATATACACCTTGGAAAAATTGATGAAAATCGAAGCCATGGCAAGTTATCCAAGGAATATGAGGATGATCAAGCCTCCATTAGATGAAAATTTGTCGCAACTTCAAGGACAAATATCAGTGTTAACAAAAAATATTCAAGAATTAACCATGCAAAGACCAGAACAATCTCAGGTTTTGTGCACAGAATGCTACACAAAAGGGCATATGGAAAATGAATGTCCACGCATGAGGGGAATGGGACCTCCTCACAATTCAATGGGACCTTCTCCAAGACCATCAAGAGGAGTTTCCAAAGTATCTGTGACTCCACCATTTCATACACAAGTACTATACCATACATTCCTGAGCACTCAAACATCTCAATCAATGGAATATTGTGAGATTTGTTGGACACATAGACATGCACTGAGGCAGTTTCCTATTATGAAGAAGTACACAACTGCACCCAATACAATACATTGTGATTTTTCTGCATCTACTAACCATGCCACAAATCAATGTATATCGATGGCTACACTTGCAGACAGGTTAGACTGGACCACTTTCAGAGTAAATGAAAACCCCCCAGGACCTAGAAGAGGTCGGGCAGGTAGGGATGAAGGTGGATTCAAAGGAGGAAGAAATGGAGGTAGATGGATTATCTGATGCTACAAATGAAACAAAAAAGGTCATTTGGCCAGAGACTACCCTCACCCAAGATGACCATGGTTATCTCACTGCAGGAATAATGGGCACGCAATTGAATACTACCCAGAATTGATCGCAAAGTGCGAAGATCGAGTTCGTCAATGAGGAAATAATTTTATAGGATTAGAATTGAAAAATGGAATCAAAGAAGAACTACCTAAGATCAACATCATCACTCGAGGAGGAGAAAAAACTTGGGTAGATGCAGACAACCAACCCAAGATTTTGAAAGTTGTTCCCAAAGATGATAGGTATGACCTTGAAAAAAAAAAGTTATTTTTAAAAAATGCAATAGAAATATTCAAAAGTATACCCACTCCATAAATAATGGAGAAACCTCCTAGATATTCCCCTCAACCTAACCTTGCGCAAGCCCCTACCTCACCATTGGAACCTAAAAAATTGACAATTCCAAGGAGGTATCCTGAGCAGTCTCAAAGTGTAATCAATATTTGGTTTCAATTATTCTTTGATATCCTAGGGGATGTCCAACTTACTGAGAAGTTGCACAACACCCTATACCTAATACTGGGAAATGAGGGAACTCCAAAAGCCATAGTAAAGACCAACCTCCCTGACAACAATATCCAAAGAATACAGAGAAGAAATGTGCGAACAGGAAAATAATTTAGGTTAGAAGCCTAGCTGGATGATTTTGAAATAAAAAATGTCATGCTAGATTTGGGATCATATGTCAACATCCTACCCAAAAAGGCCTGGGAAGCTTTGGGAAAAACTCAGCTAGTATTTTCCCCCGTCTAGTTGAGAATGGAAAACCATTATTGCATTTTCCCAGTAGGAAGGCTGGAAAATGTGGAAAAATATGTTGCGGGAGTTAAGACCACAACTTATTTTGAGGTAATTGAAATCATGGGAGATACGGATCCCTACCCTTATTTTCTCTAAATTGATTGGGAATATGAAAACTATACTATTATTGATCTAAAGAGGGACACCATGGCATTTGAAGCATATGGGATAGAAGTATTTCAACCCTTGGATCCTTCTCTAGGGCCTAGATATATTGAATCAACGGACCATAATATGGAGGCATAGGCCCTTGACCAATTATACACCATCACAAAACGTATGAGACTAGATTATATAAATCCTACTACAGATGGATCGGTAAGTTGGAGAAACATACAATCTATTGATGAGGATCCAGAAGCAACGTTTGACGGTTGGAAGTAAGGTTCATATGAGAAATTATCAAGGCAATGCACAACTATCATAACATCAATATGGATTGGAACCGAGGTTAGAGAACCCCGACATACAATGGTACCTCAGAGGTACACAATTTTCTCTCCATCATGAAAGGGAATATAACGATAGAGAAAAGGCTTTATGTTCTTGACTTAGCCTTGTAGGATACCCATTCTAGATGGTGGGCCACCCATAAAACCTTGATTATGGAGTGAAGGACAAAAAACAAGCCATCCGATGTTGATTCCAAAGGAGGGATAAACTGAAAGAAGAAATGAAGATAGATTTTAAATATGTGCAGCTGTTCGATGGATGGTCTGATCCTAGAGTGCATATTGAACATTTCTTAAAGCAATGGAGAGTTGTGGAAGTACCCTCTAACCTATGGGTCCAACTATTTTTCCAGTCATTGGGGCCTATTCCAAGATATTGATATATACATGAGGAAATGAGAAGACAAATGAATTGTTGGTAGACATTACAAGAACAATTTTGCAAGGACTTATCCTTTACAAGTAAGTACCTTGAGCTCAACAAAGTCCTTCAAAGAATCAGGGAAATGGTTTTTACTAACATTTGCAAAAAGAGATGAAGTCCAGTAGTGGGTGTTGACCACACTCATTTTCTTTAGTCTAGTCTAAGCCTTGAAATTGATAAGATAATTGTACCTTGTTGTAAAGTTGAGAGAGACCTGGAAAAACTTGATGACTTAGAAGATCTAAGAAACTTAGACATTAAGGAAATCAGAGGTAGTAAAGTGATTCAGGATACTATACCTAGTTGTACCTGTATCTCCTATAATCACCCACTAAAGTTGCAGAAATTCAATATAGGGAGCGTAGAGAATCCTAAGATAGATTCTATAGGATACTACTGGGATGGGAAAACTATGAACGAGGTACATAATCTATTGCGAGAGTATGAGGACTTGTTTTCGAAAAAATTATCAGAACTGAAAGGTATAAAAGGATCCATGGGAGAAATGAAAATTGGGTTGAAACCTGGCTCAAGACCTATAAAGCACAGACCGTACTGAATTAATCTAAGAATAAAAAATAAGGTCAAGCAAGAAGTGGACAAAATTCTTGAGGAGGGACTTATTTTCCCAATTGAAGAAGCAGAGTGGATTAGCCCCATAGTTTTCTAGAGTAAGAAAGGAACTGAAGACATTCGGGTCTACATGGACTACAAAAGTATGAATTCTACATGCGTGCATGATCCATTTCCAACACCTTTCAGCGATGAGGTTTCAGATAAAGTTGTGGGAAAATAATATTATTTGTTTACAGAGGGCTTCTCGAGATATCATCAATTCAGAATCATAGAGGAAGACAAGAAGAAGAGTACATTCATAACTGAATGGGGATTATTTTCATACAATGTAATGCCCTTTGGCTTAAAGAATGCCCCTGCAATTTTCTCTCGAATTGTGATAGCAGCGTTTCGAGAATTCATCCACAAGTTTGTAGAAGTCTATATGGATGATCGGATGATGTACAACCTATTAAAATATCATGTCGGGCTACTCCGGTTAATGTTTGATAGATGTCGTGAAATGCAGATATCTCTAAATCTAAGAAAGTATATTTTATGTGTACCTCATGGAAATTTGGTAGGACATATTGTATGCAGAGAAGGAGTCATGGTAGACCCAGCTAAAATGATGGTCATTCTGAACATGTTTCCACCTACAAGTTCCAAATTGTTTCGCTCCACACTGGGACATACAGGATATTACCATAGGTTTATCAGAAGATATGCAACTATCACTGCAGCCCTTAAGAAATTGGTGAAAAATTATGAACTGTTCCTATGGACACCAGAGTGTGACAAGGCATTCGATATTCTCAAAGAGAAACTAATTAATTTACCTATCTTTATCTTTCCCAATTGGGAAATTGAATTCCATGTACATATGGATGCATCAGGTATCGCCATGGGAACAATTTTAGTGCAACCCGGGGAAGGGAGTATGGACCACCCTATCTACTTTGCCAACAGAAAACTATCGCAAGATGAGCGAAACTACACAACCAATGAAAGGGAAGGTTTAGCTATGATTTATGCATTACATAAGTTTAGACACTACTTGTTAGGATCTCATTTCAAGTTCTTTACTGACCATTCTGCATTGAAGTAAATAGTCAACAAACTAGTACTGGAAAGAAGAATTTTTAGGTGGCTACTGTTGGATTACTGAGAGGGGGGTTGAATCAATAATAGCATAATTATAATCCTTTTTATTCAAATAATCCAAGTTTTATATCAATGTAGAACTATTATCCAATGATGAGCAATAAGAAATGAACAATCACACACATACATAGTACACTAGTGTTTTACATGGAAACCCAAATCGGGAGAAAACCACATAATTATTTTTCTTATATGTCTTGAAGAATTACATTCATTAGAAGCACCAACTTCCTTTGTTTTCCAGCTGCAACTGGAAGGAGGCTCCAAACCCCTAGTTTCTCAGGCTACAACCCAATGGAAGCTCCAACTCCCAAATTCTCCAGCTACAACCAGAAGGAGGCTACAACCCCCTATGTTCTCTGTCTACAACCGGAAGGTGGCTACAACCACCTGTTCTTGCCCCGTCCAATCGCCCTGAAGTAGAAGTAGAATGATGGAACCACTGTCACACTATCACTGTGAGATATACTGATGTAAACATGTACCAATAAACCTTAACCATGCATCAACCTATACCTCAACCTGTAATCAACCTGTACCATAAACAAGTGCATCAACCATGCACCAACCTGTACCAAACAATTTGTAATCAACATGTACCATAAAAAAGTGCAACCAACCATGTACCAAGTATGTACCAATC
>JZKD02S1977595.1:1774164-1790627 GCA_000966675.3 Picea glauca | reverse complement strand
ATATCAAAACTCATACCATTATCCATCAAACAAACTTTGGTCCATTACCCAAACCTGGGTTCTCCAACTTCTCATGGCCATAACTCTCTAACCGTGAGGAGTTATGTGATGTTCCACATACCACCGGAAATGGCATGAAAAACACTATCCATATAGGATAGATTCAATGAAAAATTCACTGATATTCATCTCATTATTCGACAAATAAGCATGGGTTCTCTAACCATACTTCTAGGATAACTCAATCCACAAAGCGTCTTCTCGTGAGGGATTTCACCAGAAGGGGACCACTTTGGAGTTATCAACCATAAAAAGAAAATAAAAATTCATATTTACATCAAACAATATTGGGTCCACTACCCAACCTTTGTGCTACGGGGATTTCTTCAATGGCTGACATCAATGAAAACCAACCTTAATCAACAATCTCCCCCTTTGGCATTGATGGAAACACTCTAATGAAATACTGAAACCATATCACTCATGCTCCACCTAGAACCATGCCTCTGTCCTCTGCATTTGATAAATCTGTTCCCCCTGGAACCATGCCTCTATCCTCTACATCTGATAAATCTCTCCCCCTTTGTCATCAATGGAAAAGGTATCTTTCCATCTGGGGCTGCTCCCCCTGACTGAACTATCTTCTTATGGTTCTTCCTCATGTACATATATGGCATACAATATGAGAATTAAAACTAATTCATTTTGGATTAGAAAGAAAATATGAGTCTTTGGCGAAGATACTCAAAGGATTCCCGTGGAAGTGGTTTTGTAAAGATGTCTGCCACTTATTCTTTTGTGCCCACATACTCAACTCTAATGTTCTTTTCTGCAACCTGTTCCCATAAAAAGTGATACTTGATTGGAATGTGTTTTGTCTTGGAGTGCATCATTGTATTCTTTGAGATACTGATGGCGCTTTTATTATCAAAATAGATTGGAATGGGCTCATCATACTCAACTTGTATATCTATTAGAGTTTGTTTCATCCAAAGAACCTGTGTACAACATGATTCTACTGCAATGTACATTGCCTCAACTATAGATAAGGATACTGATGATTGTTTATTTCTTATCCATGATACTAAACACTCACTAAAGTAGAATGTTGCTCCACTGGTTCTTCGTCGGTCATCAAAACAACCCGCCCAATCTACATCTGTGTAGGAAATAAGTGATAGATCGTTTCCTTTTGGATACCATAATCCAAACTCTTCTATTCATTTAAGATATATGAAAATCTTCTTCATTGCTAATATATGTGATTCCTTTGGTGCTGCTTGAAATCATGCCACCTATCCAACTGCCTGAATTACATCTGTTCTGGATGTTGTCACGTACAGAAGGCTGCCAATCATTGACCTGTATTGCCTCTGATCTGTAGACTTCAAATCATCATTTTTTCTCAACTTGCAACTGGTTTTCATGGGAGTCATAACTGGTTTACAATCTTCCATACTGAACCTTTTTATCATTTCTTTGATATATTTGGTTTGAGAAATAAAAATTCCTTGGTTGCTTTGGCGTATCTGAATTCCCAGAAAGAAGGATAGTTCTCCAAGTAACGACATTTCAAATTCATTATGCATATCTTTTGCAAATTTTTGGCTTAACCTGTCATCATCACTACCAAAAAATAATATCATCAACATAAACTTCAATTAATAAAATATTACCTTGACTTACCTTGATGTAGAGGTTGTTTTCTACACTTCCTTTTTTGAACCCCCCATGTTGCAGATGCTTATCTAGTCTAGAGTACCATGCTCTAGGATCTTGTTTTAGACCATACAAGGCCTTTTTTAATTTACACACATAATCTGCGTTTTCTGACAACTGAAATCCTTCTGGTTGTTCAATGTAGACTTCTTCTTCTAGTTCCCTATTCAAAAAAGATGATTTTACATCCATTTGATACATTTTAATATTTTTGGAGCATGCATAAGCTAAAAGAAAATAGATTTCTTTCATTCTGGAAACTGGGGAAAATGTCTCTTCAAAGTCGATTCCTTCAACCTGTGCATATCCTTTACATACCAATCTAGAATTGTTCCTTGTAACCTATCCATATTCATTCAATTTATTCCTGAAGACCCACTTTGTCCTGATCACATTCTTATTCTTTGGTCTTGCAACCAGTTCCCAAGTGTCATTTTTATCTATTTGATCCAATTCTTCATCCATGGCCTTATTCCAAGATTCATCCTTGTTGGCTTCTTCAAAACAGTTTGGTTCAATTGTAGATAAGAGTGCTAGGTGTGTTTTTTTTGGTGAACTAATTCTTCTTCTAGTCTGAACTCCTGCATCTTTGTTTCTGATAATATGATCTGAAGGATGATTCTTCTGTACTCATTTACTAGGTGTCTTTGGAGACACTTGCTCTTCTTTTTCTGTCGGATTCTATTCATCTTCCTCTTCTGCTTCTTTTTCATCTTCTACTTCTTCTTCTAAGGGTTTTTTCATTGATTCATTTTCTTCCTTTGATTCTAGTATGCCTGTTTCATCAATTGTTACGTTGATGTTTTCCACAACTTTGTTCAATCTTAGATTGTAACACTTGTATTCTTTCCTTTTACTTGAGTAACCAACAAGTACTCCTTTGTCCACATGAGAGTCAAACATTCCCATTTCGCCATCTTCTCTTTTGATATAACATTTTCTTCCAAAAACTCGAAAGTTCTTTACATTTTTTGGTATTCCTTTCCACAGTTCATAAGGAGTTTTGTCAGTGTTGTTTCTGATCATTACTTTGTTTTGAATGTGAACTATTGTATGCACTTCCTGTGTCCAAAAAATATATGTCAATTTCGAATCCATTAACATTGTTCGAGCCATTTCTTGTACTGTCATGTTATTTCTTTCAACAACTCCATTCTGTGGAGGTGTCCTAGCAATGGAGAAGTTCCTTTTTATTCCATGATTGTTGCAATATTCCATAAATTCCTTTAAGGTGAAATCTCCTCCATTATCAAATATCAAGCATTTGATTTTTGAATCCATTTCATTTTCAACCATTTCCTTGTAGATCTTGAAGTTTTCAAAAGCTTCTGACTTATTCTTGAGAAAAAAAACTGCAATCATTCTTGTATAATCATAAACTAATAACATGAAGTATTTCTCACCTTTTAAGCCCTTTGTTTTAGTTGGTCCAACTAGATCAGTATGCACAATTTCCAGTGGTCTTGTCGTTGAATATTCCTTTGATTTAAACATGGTCTTTGTTTTCTTTCCTTGTTGACAATGCTTGCATAAAGTGTTGGTTGGTTTCGTGATCTGGGGAATTTCTCTGATTGATTCTCTTTTGCTGACTTTGACAAGGTTATCAAAATGTATGTGCTCCATTCTTTTATGCCATAGCCAAATTTCATCTTCCTTTCCTAGACAACACTTTTCATTTCCAATTTCACTTAACACATATATGTTGCTTGAATTTCTCACAGCTGTAGTGACCAATTTCCCTGAACCTTCTTTTCTTATCTCACACTTGTTTGAATCAAAAGTAACTTTATGAACTTGGCCACACATTTGACTCACACTTAGAATATTATGTTTCATATCTTCTACTAGTAGAACATTTTGAACATCCATCTCTTTCCTTTCGTAATGTAAGAAACTTTTCTTTATCACCTGTCATGTGTTTTGAACATCCACTGTCAACATACCAACCATGTTTTTTCTGCTTAGCTGTTAGAGAAATTGTGCATTCTTCATTGCTATATTGATCTTGCTTTCTTATCCATGTCATTTTCTGAGGTTCATGTTTGTGACTATTGTTATTATGTTGAGGTTCTTTAGGAAGGGCTATCATTCTGCAATCTTTGGACACATGTCCAAAATTGTTACATTTGTAACATTCCACTTTAGTTCTCAAAGATTCAAACCTATTGTAACTTCTTCTTTGTGTTTCACTAGGTATTCTTGAATAACCCCTTTCTGTATGACTCTCAAAGTTGTTATTGTTCCTTTTGTTCGCTCTGCAATTCATAACTTTATGTCCAAAATTATTACATGCATAACATAAACCAAAAAATATAGTTTGATACATGGGAGTTGAAGATCTTCTGAAAGGAGGTGCTCTTATGAATCCTTCTTATTCTTGAGGCCTATATGTCTGTTGTTGATTCTGAAATCTGAATCTTCTTGGTGGAGGAGTGTCCCTCTAATCTTCCTTGTATATCTTCTTATCCCCTTTGATTGTTTCTGCATAAATTTTTGGATATGTTTCTTTCTCTGTTGTTTTGGAGCTTGATCCCTTTTATGTTTGATTGTATCCAAGTCTGAACTTGTCAAGATGAGATTTTTGACTACTGATAATGTCATCCAGAAATTTTGAGTTATTCTGCATATTTTTCTTTTGAATATCCTTTCTTAGTGTGACATTCTCTGCTTCCAAGTTTCCAATGATCCTATCCTTTTCTTCTATATTTTATTTGAGTGCTTCATCGATTCTTTTATCTTCTTCTATTTGAACCTTCAATTTTGTGATCATTTGTTCTAGTTCTCGAGTATCCTTTTTCTTGTGTAGTTCTGCTTGTAGTTTCTTGTTTTTCTTCTTTTCTCTTCGGATAACTTCTATGACACACATTGATTCTTCTCGATAATCAAATTTTGCTTCTTCAATTTCTTCGACTTCTTCATATTCTTCTTCGGCTTCTTCATATTCTTCTTCAGAGTCTTCTTTGTCAGAGTCTTTTACTGCCATGAATATAACTCTTCCTGTCTCACTGTCACTGACTTCATATTCATCTGATGATGAGATGTCTTCTTTGGTGCATAAGATTTTCTAGAAAACTTTCTTTGTAGTTATTTTTCCTTTATATGTTTGTTTTCTTTTTTAGTAACCTTCATCATTTCTCTTTTTCTTGTGAGGAATTTTTTTATCAAAATGACCAATACAATCAAAATTAAAACAAATTAAAGGAATTTTACCTCGATACCTATTGTTGGTTCCCTTGTTTAGTCTTTTGACGAAGTTGGCCACTTCTTCATCATCTTTCGAGATGTCACCACTGCTGCTATATTCTTCTTGTTCCTTTTTCTTTTGCTTTGATCTTTTGGATGTTTTGAAGGTTGCTTCTTTTACTTCTGGATTTTCCTGTTCAGTTCTCATTTCATATGCTGTGAATATTCCATGCAGTTTGTCCAAGCTTATTGAGTTTAGATCCGATATTTCTTCTAGTGATGATATCTTAGGGTTAAATCTCATAGGAATAGATCTTAGTACCTTTTGAACAATCACAGATTCTTCAATTTCTTCTCCCAATCCTATGATTGCATTCACTGTTTCCTCGACTCGTAAAAATTAGGCTGCAATATTCTCATCTTCCTTCATTTTTAGTTGTTCAAACTGACCTCTATAAGTTTGAAGCTTTGTTTCTTTGAATTTTGTATCTCCTTCATAAATATTTCAAATCTTGTCCCAAATCTCTTTAGCAGATTTACAATGTGCAACTTTGGTGAATACCGTATCACTCAGACCATTCAAAAGTGCATTTTTGGCTTTGGAATTATTCTCACCGAGTTTCACTACTTTGTCATTTGTTGGTAGAATTGTTGGTGTTGTGTATCCATCTACAATTGATTGCCAAACTTGAAATCCCTGTGCACGTATATATGTCTTCATCCTTATTCTCCAAAAATCATACTTCTTTCCATCAAACTGTGGTATTCCATTTTTATACAAGTTGGTACTCTCCATGATCTACCTTTCATTGGTTAAACTGATTTCTGAAGGAACCTACTCTGATACCAATTGTTGGATTACTAAGAGGGGGGGTGAATCAGTAATAGCGTAATTATAATATTTTTATTCAAATAATCCAAGTGTTATATTAATGTATAACTATTATCCAATAATGAGAAATAATAAATGAAAAATCACACACATACACAGTACACCCATGTTTTACGTGGAAACCCAAATCAGGAGAAAACCACGAAATGTTTTTTCTTATATGTCTTGAAGAATTACATTCATTGGAAGCACCAAATTCCTTTGTTTTTCAATTGCAACTTGAAGGAGGCTCCAAACCTCTAGTTTCTCAGCCTACAACCTGAGGGAAGCTCCAAATCCCCAATCCTCTGGCTACAACTAGAAGGAGGCTACAACCCCCTATGTTCTCTGGCTACAATCGGAAGGTGGCTACAACCACCTGTCCTTTCCCCGTCCAACTTCCTTGAAGTAGAAGTAGAATGATGGAAACACTATCACACTATCACTATGATATATACCACTATAAACTTGTACCAATAAACCTAAACCATGAATCAACCATGCATCAACCTGTACCTCAACCTATAATCAACGTGTACCATAAACAAGTGCATCAACCATGCAACAACATGTACCAAACAATCTGTAATCAACCTGTACCATAAACAAGTGCAACCAACCATGTACCAAGTATGTACCAATCATGTGTCAACCACTCATCAACTATGACTCATCAATATGTACCAACATCATCAACTATACACCTCATGTATGTGCCAACTCATCAACCACTTGTCTCAACCATGTACCCAACTTGTAGCTCAACCAAAATCCCTCATCAATTTCATCATCCAAATATGATTTATAACTCTGTAATAGACCTAGTTTATATGATCATATACTTTCAAACCTTCCTTAACTTTAAACAACAAGAGAATAGCATTTACATCAAACATTTATTTAGTCTCACATGACTAGTTTTGGATTAATCAACAACCCTAACTTGAAATAATCATAACTTTGTACCTGTAATGAATAAAGATATGAAAACGATAATAAATGTTCTTCAGTTTTTTTTATTTAATTCCTATAGGTTTCACTACTTGGAACCTCTCATAAAAGTAGTTATAGAAAAAATGGCATACCTTGTTGAATTCTGGCTTATTCTAGAGAGTGACCTTGTAGAGAGTGCCATGCACTGAATATTTGTTGAATAGATCTAAAACTGTCACAAAGAGTACTAAAGAATGTACTGTAACCAACACATTTTTTCTTACTAAATTTGGATCTGTTATGAATAAGTTATGATGTTTTTACCCGAAACACATGTTTTTGACTAGTTTCAGGACTAGCCACAAACCCTATTTTCCACAGAGTGTAACTCCAAAAAGAAAATGACCCACAAGTTGAATGTTTTACCAAAGACACTTGGATATGTTTCCTCAATGGAATAGAAACTTCATGGTCTGAATCATTCTAGAAAAAAAGTTATTGCACAAATGGTGAGATGACCTGTAAATAACATACCTAAGAAAGCATCATCAAAAGAATTTATCCTTCCTTGAATTTCGGCCTTGTTTTCTTCACCTTCCCTAAAAAAAATTTCTTATATATCCTTTGGTTACCTTATAAACATATAGGTATTCAATATTCTCAAGTGTGTCCAAAATGAGAGAGCCTTGCCTCTTATTTATACTCTCCAAGTAGCTTCCTTAAAAACATCTTCTAGGTCACTTTGCCCACTTTCCTTATTTTAGGGTTAACCCACTTCTAATTTCTCCATTAAATTTATTATTTAAATAATTTATTTTGTATTCACTTTGAATTATAATACACTCATCAATTCAATTTATTATTTATCTTATAAAATATCTTAAACAACTTTGACTACTTTGACCTTTTGGGGCTTCTAGATGACATAAGAGGGTCCTCTAACTTTGTAAGGCCATAACTCTCAAACCGTGAGGAGTTATGTGGTGTTCCACATAACACCAGAAATGGAATGACATTTACCATCCATATAGAATAGTATTACCTGCAAATATATCAAAACTCATACCATTATCCATCAAACAAACTTGGGTCCATTACCGAAACCTGGGTTCTCCAACTTCTCATGGTCATAACTCTCTAACTGTGAGGAGTTATGTATCGTTCCACATACCACCAGAAATGGCATGACAATAAATATCCATATAGTATAGTTTCAATGACAAATTCACTAACCTTCATCTCATTATTCCACAAATAAGCATGGGTTCTCTAACCATACTTCTACGATAACTCAATCTGCAAAGTGTCTTCCCGTGAGGGCATTCACCATAAGGGGACCACTTTAGAGTTCATCCATTTCTAGTTATTATCAACCATGAAAAGACAATAACAAGTCATATTTACATCAAACAATCTTGGGTCCGTTACCCAACCTTTGTGCTACGGGGATTTTTTCAAGGGTTGACATCAATGACAACCAACCTTAATCAACAACTACTATTATTTCAAGAGTTTTCATTTGAAGTAATTGTCAAACTAGGAAAATGCAATGTAGGTCCAAATCACCTTTCCATATTGGAATCAGGGGAAAGTGGTGGAGCAATGGATGATCATCTCTTGGATGTGTACCTATTCCGGATTGAGGCCATTCCAGAGTATCTTGAAGACATTGTTATCTTCCTCAGTACAGGGACCTGCCCAAAAACTTACTCCACAACCCAAAAGAGACATATGGTGGTTCGCACAACCAAATATCAACTAATTGTTGGACATATTTACAAATTGGGACTGGACGACATCCTTAGGATATGTGTCTTGAACCATGAAATGAAGGATATCCTGTGGGAATGTCATAGTGGAGTTGTGGGAAGACATGTTGGAGGTAAAGGTACTACACATAAGGTAATTCAAGAAGGATTACGGTGGTATATGTTATTTAAATATGCTAAGGAGTATGCTAGATCTTGCGACATCTTCCAAAAAGTAGGAAATCCATCACGAAGAGATGAATTACCCCTTCATCGAGTCAAATCACTTCATGCATTTGAGAAGTGGGTTGTTGATATTATCGGACCAATCAACCCCTTAGCTAAACACTTAAAGGACATATACATAATTACCACAATTGATTACCTTACAACATGGGATGAAGCAGAGGCAGTTCAAGACTATTCTACAGATACAAGTGCTAGGTTAATCTTCGAGAACGTTATTACTTGGTTTGGATTTCCCAAAAGTTTGACCATTCATCAAGGTAGGAACTTCATCAACAACATAATCACAACATTGACAAACTAATTCTTGATACAACACCATAAGAGTAGTCCCTACCATCCACAAGCTAATGGTACAATGGAGGAATTCAATAAAATTATGGAAAGAGGACTAACAAAAGTATGTTGCAAAAATAGGGAAGACTTGGATGATAGAGTTCCAGAAGTCTTGAGGGCTTACAAGACTACCACGAAGAATTTACATAGGCATACCCCATTTTAGTTGGTCTATGGGAAACAATTTTTTGTACTCGCATAATTTATTACCCCTATTCTCTATATAACACATGCTACACACATGACAGATGATGCATCAATTGTGTAGAGGGTTGGAAACTTGCAAGAACTTGAAGAAGCAAGATTTCTAGCAGATTTTCATCAGATAGTTGAGAAATCTAGACAAAAATCTTGGCATGACAAGCATATTAAGTCAAAATGATTCGCGTAAGGGGATAAGGTACTACTCTATGATAGTTGATATAAAAAATATCCAGTCAAGTTGTGCATGGATTGGTTGGGTCCATTCATCGTTGCGTAATTATGAAATTCTAGTGTAGTTAGACTAGTGCAACTAGATGGTATCCTTCAGCCAGGATGGGTTAATGGCACCTGCATGAAACCCTACATTTCTCATTCTTAAGCCAAAGAACGGTTGCTCCAGTCCAAAGGATCATGTATAGTAGTTAGATTTTTATTTCCTGTAATTTATTTAATTCAGTTAATAAACATCGGAGTGTGCATTTAATGCACCACGACATATATTTTTTTCCAATCTAATTGTTGCTTTTTCACATAACCGCTTACTCAACCGCATAGGATTGGAAGAGCCACCATTACATTAAATAAATTCATTTAATATGATGGGGACCCCCATTATGGTCGAAGGGAGGGAGAATCCAAACTAGATCATAGCCCATGTGCCACATGCATCCATTCCATCCATATGTTTTATGAAAAATACAATAACCCATCTGACATTTCCATTAAAACGTAAAGTTGTGATACATTTAGATTCCCTCATTATTCCCACCATAATTCTCAATCGTTAAAATGATAATCCCTCATATCAACCCTGTCCTTGTCAGTTCGTTCATTAAGAGCCAGAATCAATCCATAAGATCTTACCCCGTTCATCAGTATGGTTGGACAACTAGGTCTGAGACTACATTTATGTGTTGATGATGAGTGTATTTGGGAGCAATTACAGAGATATTTAATTATCCCACGTATAAGAGTTCGTGAACTCACAAATCAGAATTATTGTTGCCACAGTTATCTATGTCTTGCACTATCTGAACTTTTGTATACCTTGAGAAATATCCTGCTCTCAAGTCACGACCCTGAGCCCAAATTAGCCGTCTAAGATTTCTAAGAAATATCGAGTCAAAATGTCAAGAGAAACAGGAAGCCAGAGCTCATCTCCAAAATAGGCTATTCCAGATGAGTCACATGATCCTAGGATAGAATTCATAGGTGATGTAAAGGGGAAGACAGAGAAAGTAAATCTTTTGGAACTTGACTTGGTAGACCAAGTCTTGTTCCCACAGATGAACATTGATGTATTCTGGGACTTGGTTCCATATCACATCGAAGGCATGCAATTTTTCCCCAAGCCAGCATTTATCAATATATTCAACTCCACAATCATGCACCTTAGGGACTTATCGGTCTTCGGGACCACTGGTGAGGTTGTGCGCTACAAGAAATTTCTTATCAGTCGAGTGCATGACAAAAGGCTATGGATCGACTAGAGGTATCTGATTCATGCAGAAGATATCCACTAGTTCACCGACTTATCTCTTGAGCATGAGGATGTCTCCAAAGGATTTCAATGCCTGAGCAAGAATGAGTAGAAGAAAGGTGAAATTATCCTGTATGAGAAGTTCCACACACACAGAGGTGGGATAACAAAAAAAATTGACCCTATCATTATAGAAATAGTCTGGATGGATTGCTATGTAATTGCGAGTAAGGCCATGAGTTCCTACTACAAGGGAGAATGCACCTTAGACGCTCTTTCAGTAGCAGACTTATGTGAAAATGGAGCCATGTTCAATTGGTGAGGATACCTACTAGAGGAACTCTTGGTCTCTTGTGAGGAGGCTTAGGAAAAAGGAAGAACCTTTACATATGGATACCTACTAGTATCATTTTCCATTTGGAAATGGAAGCCACCCATGGGAAGGAAGTTGGAACTAGCAGACAAAGGTTGCCTTGCAAAAATGTTCTAACCTTGGCACTCAAGTTTGGATCAGGAGAACCATGAATTCAACAATGCCACTTTCTCAAAGTGGTACAATCAATTTATTGACACAACTCAGCGGTGGCACATACCACAAGAGTTGTTGAACCTCAACACTCATAATATCTCCTTTGGCTTGAACCACTCCAACACTCTTGTTTGTTCGAGGCATATGAAGCTATAATATTTGCACTCCAGGTTGCTCTGCTTGTACCTTGATGAGGAAACCTCTGATAAAGAAGTCATGTCATGGACTGGCGTCAAGCGCAATCCATGCAAATATTCCATGCACTACCTCTTTCCTGTAGATCTCCTGAAGAAAAAGGGGTAGGAAGAAGGAGTAGGGATGAGTTCTAGCCTAGCAAAGAAGAAACAAAAGGTCCAGATGTCAATAGACTCAGAAGATAGAAAGGATGAAAAACCTTTGGAATGAAAAAAGAGGATGTTTCCTATGTTGTCGTATCTTCCAGAACAAGCCATGTTATTAGGTAAATATTTCAATGACATTCTCACCACTACTTTCATAGGGGACCCCTTAGTCAAGAAACCCAAGACATGCCTCTCCCCTGTGAATATTTTGAACCCCCAACCGATATCCTCGAACATACCTCATACGCGATAAGCCACTTGAGCTACTCAGACTATGATCGACATTCAAGATGATCCTGAGCCAGATACCACCACATACAAAACCATCATCACTAAGAAACCTCCATCTCCACCACAAGAAACCACCATTCAACCCCAACCCACTTTTCCCCGGCCCATGCAGTTGGATCTCCCTAACCCACCTGAGAATGTACCAAAATGCATTGCTCCGACCCTTGAATCCTCGATCCAGTCATCCGCTCCATATATACCCACTTCGGGCACTATTCCTTCGACGAAGAGTCAAATTGTCTCGATACTGTTATTTCCAAGAACTCTCTCAACAATCAATTTTGAGATTCCCATTAACAGAAGCAAAACCCAAAAAAATTTGTTACAAAAAGAGGTATAAGTGCAGATGGTTCAGAAGGAACCCAAAACTACATCGGGGAAGAGTGCAACATCTTTGCAAGAACAACTGGAACCAGTCTTCCAGAACCTATATCTATGCACAGAACTGTTGCATATTTTCTTGGCCAAGACCTAAAAAATTCCTCAATTTCCATTGGAATTGAAGGCTAGACTTTCACATCAACTACAAGCTCCATCCCCAGGAGAAGAAGAGGTGGAGACACCCTCTGCACAATCAATGGACAATGGACTGCCACTACAAGTCCTATTACCCATGGATGTTTGTTATAACCCTAATTTGCACCAGACATGCTTACCTAGCATCAGGTCATCTCAGATTCCTTCTTTTTCAAAACACTGTTGAACAACTCTTCTTAAAAACCCATTTTATAAAGACCCACATGCCCTGCTCCATTACTGCATGCATGTACACGCTATATGACCCAAGACAACCTGCCTATACCTACAAAAGAACGGAAAAAGGAAAGTTGCTGACAGAACACACAGCTTTGGGTAAGTTAACTAAACCTTTCGGCCATGCATGGCCGGTCACTCGACCAAATACCTAGCTTCTTCTAGCCTATAAAAGAAGGGTTAGGGGTTCCATTTGAAAGGAGGAGAATCATAGTAAAGAAACTATACCCGATTAAGCATTCCCTTTGTCCCAACCTTTATCCATCCTTGTGCAAAGAGAAGTATAGAGAAAAGTAGTTGGAAGACTGTGGAAGAAGAGCCCAAGACCAGGATCTAGGAGCAGTAACCGACTTTATCATTGTAAGGTATCATTGTGAAGTTAATAAAAGAATTGTTTTTCCCATCCCGCCATATAAGATTGTCATTATTGGAATAATGATTGTATGATTGATTAAATCTCTAACTCGTTAGTTCATAGATCAAATGCATGTGGAGTTCTTTTTTGTCTTTAGTGAATGCAGGTCAGCATTGGGAGGAGAGGTGCAGTCAAAGAACGACCAAGCGTGAAAAGGGATCGACATCAAAAACAAAAAATAAGGTACGCCAACTTAATCTCTTGAGCCTTGTATTTACATATGAGTAATGGGGTTTAGGCATGGGATGATGGTAAAAAGTAAGAATCTTTAGGTCATTTCTGCATGCATGATAAAACCCTTAGTGCTAGTCCGTAGGAGGGATTTCCCACCCACAACAGAATTGGCGACCATACTGGGGATCTCTAGGGTTTCTGGGAATGTTTTTTCTTGGGTATTTTTAAGAACTGGTTTCATTTATTTTTTTAAAGTTTCTACAAAGGTATGAGCTAATAGAGATTTTGGTCTTCCATACCAGTTATCTCTATTTTTGTGCTTGACTGCATTTTTTTTTGAGACCCACAAAGGTACACGCGGCCTATATAAGTTTTGCATGCGTGTACTCATGCCATACCCTCCTACAGCCCGTGTGTACATGCCAGATGAGGAAGTGTCAGTCATGTGTATGATTCCAGAAAATTTCTTTTAGAGAGGCAACCATCCTTTCTCCACCTCATATTGGTTTTGTTCTATGAAATTTTCCTTGAATTGTTTTTTCTTTTTTCTGTTAAAGTAGGTGTCTGAGTCTTCAAGAGATTCTGGTTCTCAGTACCAATAGTCTCTGCCTGGGCTTGATTTCTTGTCCTTTCATTTTTTAGAGTTTCAGAAGTAAACACGGCCTGAATCAGGCTTGCACACACCCTGAATTTACACAGCTCACATGTACACACGCCCTGAATTTACACAACTCGCATGCACATGCTTGTTGTTGAACTGTCAGCAACATGCCTGTGGAGAAAAGTTTTGTTTAAGGTGAGGCAGTCATCCTTTCCTTTGTCAAGAGTTATACCTCTCAGGTTTTTGGGTCTATGTCATAAGCAGTTTTAGCCTAGGTTGTATTCCATCATAGCTTGCTTTTTCATTTAAAAGATTCTTTTTGTTTCCTACCTTTTTAAACTTATTTTTAGCTTGAAATTTTAAGAAAAATGAGTTGCATTTTGAAAAAAAATTCCCCCTCATGGATGGGGGGGGGGGCATGAATCATGCATTCATTAGTTTCTTTTAGAATATTTTGTTATTTCTTGTTTGATTGGAAGAAAATATAAAAAAAAAACTTAGTTTGTTAGATCTCTTTCTTTCCTAGCGTTTTCTTTGCATTGTTATTTGAAAAAGAAAAAGAAATTAGCATAGCATTTTGTTTTCTTCTAATTTTAAAAAGCATTTCAAAAGAAAAAAAAAATATTGTAATCATTCTTTGCCAGTGTTCATATAAGTTTCATCATTTTTCGCAAGAGTCTTAACACCATCAGTTGCACTACTGTACCCTTTTGAGTAAATCAAGCCAGTAAAAAGAACGCTAATTAAAATTTACTAGACTTTATGTTTGTAGGTTCCATCAACTAGATTAGGCTAGAGCCTTGATTTAGGTTGGAGAGGAAACTCTTCAAGGCTATAAAACAAACATACGAGTCTATGATAAGGAGTGTAGAAGTCTAGTATCATGAAATATATCCAGTACCCCCCTCTAACACAGGGGATAAACATGAGGTCATGTGCGGAAAGGTAGCGGAGATAACCCCTCCAAAGCCAAACCAATCGTAGTGGAGAACACATATAGAGGGTTTGTCTTGGGATTCCATTGATTGCATTTTTCACAGAGCTTTGTGGGTCTTGAATCCATTCAAGGTCCTCAATTTTCTTCCAGAACACTTGATTTTGATACCCTTGGTAGGTTTCGGGCTTGATACCCTACTCATTGTGGTCTACCCGACTGTTGATTGTACCCGCCTGGTGACTGTTCACGCGCTGGCAACCTAGTTGCCTATCTTTCTAGTGACATAGACAGGTGACTACGGGGGTATACCGTGGTACTTAGGACAGACATCGAGCCATTCTTTGCAGAGTATAACCAGAGGGTGCTTCCATTTTCGAGTTTCACTTGCACCGGTAAGTTTCTCTAGTGTTGGTTGGTGTAACTGTTCTTCCAACTAGTTAGTCATTTGCTTGATTTTCCTTTAGGAACTTTTAGTGTGTGTTTTGTGCTCCCTAGTTTTCCATAGTGAGTTAGTTAGTCGTGGATTTGGGTCTTTGACCTAGGGTGGTAGAACACCCACTCCACTGGTTGTGAGGAATTTTTGGTCTTCTGCTTAGAAACGTGGAGCCGCCTTTTGATAGGCGTTGTTTTGATACCATTGGTTCTTCAGAGTCAATGTGTGAGACTTTTATGGATTTGAATGATCTTGCAAGGGGGAGCCTGTGCATAATATCTTCATGGATAAATTTCCTGACGATACCAACCAAGGAGCCCCTTCACAAGGGGATTCTTGTGCTTTTCTCTTCTTCGAAAATGTTGGTGTCCCTTTGATGGCCACTTTGTACATTCCTGGGTTGAATGTGGGATTTCTGGTTTGGTTGGGTACCATTCCAAATGTCCCAAATTCTCTTGACGCTTCTCAGTTAAGAACTTTATGTCATGGGCACCCTGTTGATGTTTCTTAGTCAGCAAATTCTTCCCCTCCTCCTTCTCCTGCCTCTGGTTAAAGTACAGTTACTAGTAACCGGAAGTCTAAACAAAATAGAAAGAGGAAGAATAAGAAGAATAAATCACCAACCTCTGGGATTCATGTTGGATATAGGTCGACAACCTCTGCAAGTCACGTTGAAGACTAGCACCCAACCTCTGCAAGTTATGCTGGGAGAAATCACCCACCCTCTACAAGTCATGCTGGGGGGAAAAGTCCAGTCCCTACTAGTCATACTGGCAATAGGTATGTAGCCTCTGCGAGTCATGTTATCGACCCATCACCAACCTCTGCAAGTCATGTTGGAGATGTGCAACCAACCACTTCCAGTCATGATGGGGGCATTGATTCTATTGAGAAACCTAGACGAATAGGACGTAAGCCTAAGTTCCCTTGTAATCTTTGCAAGGGAGATCACCTTACTCATTTATGCCTTGACATTCCAGAGGTACAAAGATTGTGGTCCTTGTCTACAAGATCTTCTGATTTTGATCCTTCTAAGGTTTCCTCACAGTATATTCAGCCATTGGTTGAGAAAGTGTTCATGCTATTGTAGTCATCATCTGATCCCACTCCTCTTTTGGGGGGTGAGGTGCCTTTAGACCTTGTAGTCTCTCATCCTATTCAACCATTGGTTGAGAAAGTGGTCATGCCAATGCAGTCATCGGTTGATCCCACTCCTCTTTTGGGGGGTGAGGTGCCTTTAGACCATGTAGTCTCTCAGCCTATTCAGCC
>JZKD02S1977595.1:1730863-1753471 GCA_000966675.3 Picea glauca | reverse complement strand
CCAGAAGAACATTCCTGACGGAGTCCATAGTTAATCTTTTTTCAGACTCCTTAAAAATGAAAAAATGGCCGAGTGATCTTGTCTTTATCACACTCGTTAAAATGGTTTTGAATAGCCATCTTTTCAGTGCTAGTTTACCCCTTTTTCAAACCGACTAGACTACCTTCGAAAAAGGTACCCCATTGGAGTCTCGTTTTACATTTTTTCAGACTTTCTAAATATGAAAAACCACTGAGCTTACCTTCTCTGGGCATGTTAAAATTACATCGAAGGATGTTACCATTGTGTGTCTTATTAATCGCATTTGCATACCCGCGTCTTTGGCCTAATGCTAGCTCCATGTTGCTCTCAACTGAACCATCTGAAGCATGCCTTATACGCAAGCCCTGTAGCACTTTGCCTCTGCATCTTGACACCTTTGGCCCCTAGAGGATTTTCTCCAAGTGTCCTTTTCTTGCATATGTCCCTTTCCCCTAAGCATCCCTATTTTCCGTGCGCTTGGAAATAGTATGTTTGCGAAACTCGATTCCTCCTTTGTAACGTAGCATTCTTTTATTCTTTTTTCAAAATTATTGAAAAAGAGAAAAAAAAAAATATACCGCAAAAAGAAGAAGGGAAAAGTATTTTCTTTTGATTGGAAACACAATGAGTTTCCCTTGGATAAAGCACATCTTTCAGTTTGTTCGTCAAACCCTGGGATTTAATATGACCTTAGGAAGTTGTTCCCACTACATTGAGTTGTGTCCTCCTCTGTTTGGTTATTTTTCCAAACATATGGAGAGTTTGGGTTGCCTCCTGCCTCGTAAACTTATGATAATGCCATGTTGTTTGAGTATCATCTTTTGTCGTGCTATTATCCAAGGGAATATTTTCTAAGCCTGAGTCAGCCCCTCTATAGTTTGTCTCTTGCCCTCATGCTCGACCATCCTCAAAGTCCAATCAAGTCTTTGTTCAAAATCAATGAAGCCTTCAGTATGATCATCAAGATTCTCTAGTCCATGACCGACGGGCCATCGAAGACCTCTGGGTAGTGAAGTTGTACACTCATATTACACTCCTACCTAAGTTTTTAAGATTTCAAAGTTGTTTCTCGAGCTCTGAAGACCTCATCTCCAGCCATCAGGCCTTATCATCTTCTAGAAGATGGATACTCTACATGTATATCTTTTTGATTTCGAGATGTAGCTCCGCTATGGATTGCTTGTGGCTACACTTTATATAGTTATATGACATGGATCTATAGTGTATTTGATTTGTAGCCATGATTTTATTTCATTCCGAGCATGGGTATGCCCGCCTCGGTGAGACAATTATTATTTTGCAGAAGGCACCTCCCAATTTCTGGTCCCTGGGCTCACTTGTTTGGAATGTTGGTGAAGATTGTTAATGTATTTCAGCCATCAGATGCTCTTCTAACCTCACACATTAGGGGGCATCTATTATAACCCTAATTTGCACTAGATATGCTTACCTGGCATCAAGCCATCTCAGATTCCTTCTTTGCCAAAACACTGCTGAACAACTCTTCTTAAAAACCCCTTTTATAAAGACCCACGCACCCTGCTCCATTACTGGATGCGTGTACATGTTAGCTGACCCAAGACAGCTCGCATGTACCTACAAAAGCATGGAAAAAGGAAATTTGTTGACAGAACACACAACTTTGTGTAAGTTAACTAAACCTTTCGGCCATGCATGGCCGGTCACTCGACCAAATACCTAGCTTCTTATAGCCTATAAAATAAGGGTTAGGGGTCCCATTTGAAAGGAGGAGAATCATAGTAACAAAACTATACCCGATTAAGCATTCCCTTTGTCCCAACCTTTAGCCATCCCTGTGCAAAGAAAAGTATAGAGCAAAGCAGTTGGAAGAAAATGGAAGAAGAGCCTAGGACCAGGATCGAGGAGTAGTAGCTGACTTTATCATTGTAAGGTATGATTGTGAATTTAATAAAATAATTGTTTTTCCCATCCCGCCATATGAGATTGTCATTATTGGAATAATGATTATATGATTGATTAAATCTCTAACCCATTAGTTCATAGATCAAATGCATGTGGAGTTCTTTATTTGTCTTTAGTGAATGTAGGTCAACATTGGGAGGAGAGTTGCAGTCAAAGAACGACCAAGCGCGAAAAGGGATCGACATCAAACACAAAAAATAAGGTGCGTCAACTTAATCTCTTGAGCCTTGTATTTAAATATGAGTAACGGGGTTGAGGCATGGGATGATGGTAAAAGGTAAGAATCTTTAGGTCATTTCTGCATGCATGATAAAACCCTTAGTTCTAGTCCATAGGAGGTATTTCCCACCCACAAAAATGTCGCTCCTTCATTGAGAGATCTCACTCAGTTACCAACAACACAGCTAGTAGGCATAATCATAGCCTCAACTAAGCAACTAGAGTAGAGAATCCAGGAGGCTGAAAGAGAAGCCAAATTTTGGAAACAAGGAGGACTCCTCGCACAAACACAATGAATGCAGGAGTAACACTCAAAGGTTCAGGTATAACATATAGTGGAAAGGGTAAAATAAAAAATATCAGAGGCATGGATGATGGTCAGGAAGATAACACCGCAGCTGCTAGAATCCAACACAACAAGCAAGCCTGTGGAGCAGATCGAATTAATTCATGTCACTTGGTCAAAACTAGTATAAAGAGCCAAAAATTTTGAGGCATGGATGCATGACAGTCAACGAGAAGTTGAATTACAACCTAGGAAGCTATGATACCAAATGGAGAAAATCATCTTAGAAGGGAACAATGCAAGAGAAACTTTGCATAAATGTACTGCAGAATGCACAAAGATATTTAGAGAAGTTTGCGATTGGATGGGAATCATTTCAAGTCAGAACCAAACATCAGAGGAGTTGTGCGTAAATATCCAATCACTCAACAAATAATCAACCAACACCCTAGATCCACTAGAACATCAAGAGAAATTCAAAAAAATCCAGCAAGTGGACAATGACCTCAATGCATTGTATGAAGCCCAAATTGTGGCTAAGAATGAACTTTGATAATTTCGACCTGTAGTCTAGACAACATATCTACAAATGAATCAAGTGGATTCCATAGTTGACTAAGAATGAAAATCCTTAATTGTGTCAAAACCAAAAGAGTGCATCACAGACGCCACTCAACAGTTTGTTGTTGAAGCTTCATTGCTTTCCAGGAAATGGTAGGAAAAAGTGGACAACTTTCAAGAGGTCAATAAGAGAGCGCTTGAACTTGTACTTGATTTGGGACCTTCGTTTGAAGAGTATAAAGCATAACCAGTCCAATATGGAAATGAAATAAATTTAGAACCAAAAGGCAAGGAAGAAGAACAAGCCAACCCAAAGACCACAGGAGAGCCAAAGACTTGACTCGGGGCGAGTTAAGGATTGTGGTTGGAACCTGTTGGGCCCTTTGTTTTGTTGAATAGAAGTTGTGCACGACACATTGCAACTTCATTTTGGATAGAATAAGTTGCACAATATGATGAGGGGCTAGACAATGGAAAAAAGAAAGAAATAGAAAGTGGTTGGAAGGACATCACAACATCTGTTTGAGGAAGGAAGTTGCAACAAGATTGAGAAAAGAAAGAACTCTCAATTTCTAAACTAGAAAACCTAAATATTGGATTATATATATGAGACCGATGTGATTGTAATAGGCTTATGGATAATAAAGGGTTAATAGGATGTAGTGTTGTTATTTTTAGTCAATAACTACTACTATTGCTTTTATTAGTACCGATGTTGTGACGAGAGAGAGTATTGTAATGGCCCTTACTATAGCATGGCTGATATTTGGAGATCTTGACAAGAACCAGACGATCAATGTATCATAGCTTGGTATCATTAATATAATTGGAGGCCTAAATTTTGAATACATATCCTATGTATCTAGTCTTAATGAATGAATGGAATGTTGTTTTGTATTATATTTATGTCTGATATACTTAAATGCTTCTTTATGAATGGAAACACAACACTGTTTCTTTATTCCCAGTTAGGAATTCCTTAGAACTATTACAGGTTTAGTCTATCTTGCGCAAGACTATAGTGAGTTTTGATAACTTAGAGGTATTTCTAAGTATTCTCCTTACCCTTCCCTCTCTTTTATGTCTCAGTTGCGCTTCGAGTGAGAATTCTTCCCTCCTAGGAAGATAAAAATGCCATCTCTCTAGACTACATCGGTACCTTTTGTTGGTAACCTAAGAAGGACTCTAGTCTAAACACTTTTTCACCAACAGTTCTCGTAATATGTCTAATCATCCCTCCCACTTACGACTTATCTTTGAGAGGTGTCGCTACTACTGGATTCACATTAATCCTAATAAGTGTATATTTTGCGTAACATCGAGTCTCTTTTTAGGTTTTATCGTGTCAACTAAAGGGATCATGGTCAATCCTTTGAATGTTGATGCAATATTTTAATTGCCTTCCCTGATCACAACCCCACATATTCAAAGTTTACAGGGGAAATCTAACTTTCTTCGGCGTTTTGTTGCAAACTATGTCGAGATTACTAAAGGGTTTATGTGTCTCTTGAATAAAGGGGTCCCATTTTGTTGGGATGAAGAGAATCAATTCTCTTTCGAAGCGTTGAAACTTTCTCTAATGTCTTCCCCTTTGTTGTGTCCTCCAGATTATGGAAAGGATTTCTTGTTATATTTGGTTACCGCAGAGTCTACTATTGGCACAGTCTTCGTCCAAGAGGATAATGTGCTCGAAGATCATGTTATCTATTATCTTATTCGAGGTTTGGTCGGACTATAACTCAACTATACCCATGTTGAGAAACTCACTTTGGTAGTTGTCTATGTTCTCCAACATCTTACTTCGAAAGACCACTGTCATAGCTGTCATGAACCCTTTTCAATATGTGTTGACAGGACGAGTCATTTGAGGGAAAATCAATCGATGGATAGTCATCCTGCAATAATTTGACTTAGATTTTGTTTTTTGTTCATAGTCATCTTACAACCCTTTGTATGGAGATATACTTATGTATCTTCATACTTTGAAGTTCCCTTCCTCTACTTCTCATGATGAGCATCGAAAAATACACCATCAAGTGCAAAACTATCTTATCATCGGTGATACTTTATATCATCAAGGAGTTGATTTCATTATCCTTCGTTGTCTCACCCATTAAGAGGTAGATATTGTGTTGAATGACTGTCACACTGGAGCATGTGGTGGTCACTTGTCTAGGTTGGAAAAAACCCAAAACATTCTTCACGTTGGATACTTATGGCCCTTATTGATTAAATATTGTGTAGAGGTAGTTAAGAAGTGTAACATGTTCCATATCTTCTCTTGGAAGATGCGGACACACCCTGCTCCCATGTTTCCAGTTATTGTTGTTGGTCCCTTCACCAAGTGGGGGATTTATTTCATTACATTCCACCCAACTTCAGCTAGGGGGCATCGTTACATCATCGTGGTGGTATATTACTTTAATAAGTGGGTCGAGGCCATGCAAAAATTCAGTAATGATGGAGAAATGAGTGCATTGTTTGTTTTTAACTATATTGTATCCATGTTAGGTATTCTGAAGGAGATTGTCACAGACCATGGAAGTCACTTCCATAACAAAATGATGACCCAATTAACACCAAAATTGGGGTTTAAGAAAGAAAATTGGTCACCCTACTATCCATAGTCAAATGGTCAAGTGGAGGATGTTAATAAGTCTCTCAAGACTATTCTCCAATGGGTGATCAATTAGTTCATGTGGAATTGGCATTTGATTTTTTACTCAACACTTTGGGCTTATCGAACCTCGGTCAAGACTGTTATCAGTTTTTCTCCTTTCCAACTCATTTACGGGATGGAGGCATTGTTTCCCATAGAGTTCCAAATTATCTCTCTTAAGTTGGTAGTGGAACTACTTCCCAACACTACTCCACTTGAAGAGTGTCTTCTATATCTTGAGCAGCTTGATGAGTAGCGTTGAGATGCAGCCTTGGCCAACGAGGCTCACAAACAACATGTCAAGTGCCAGTATGATCGATCCCTCCACCCTAGAGTTTTTTTCGAAGGTGATATTGTCCTAGTCTATGACCAAGATAAATATCTCTTATGGGTAGGAAATTTCAAACCCATATGGTTCAGACTATTCATTGTTAATAAACTTTTAGAAAAGGTTTCCTATCAACTCATTGATTTTGAGGGTAATGCTTTATCGGAGCCTAGAAATGAGCTCTACCTTAAGAGGTATTATTCTTAGGTCAGTCACCTGGGTGTGAATTCTTGTATATAATGTGTCGTTTACTTGGGTTGACCCAGGTTCTGATCTCAAATAGGTTTTCAACAAAACCCTAAAAACTATCGGCCCTCCTAGTAAACCAGAAGGCAACATTGCGCACGTAGTGCAAAACACAATCTCACCCGATATAATTTTATGGGGGACTGTAATAATCAGGTTTTTGCAGTCTAGGAAGGATTTGGTACTGTGTTTTTATTCTTTCCCTTATTCATCATCATCATTTAATCATTCATCTACTTCTAGGATTTATTCATCATCAACTTGTGCATGCATGTTTTTATAACTAGTTTTAACCATTCATTATTTAACTGATGATTAATATAATAGTAAAAGAAATAATTCACAACACATAGAACATGGTATTTTACCATGGTTCACCCCCTCCTGGTGCTACATCCACAAAGATCTGGATCTTTTTCTCTTTTATTCATTCTGCTGAAAAATAGGTGTTGCACACATTACATCTTCAAGATTACAATGAAAAAGAGGATAACTACCGTATGGGAGGTTGGATATATCACACTAGGATCCATAGCATGTGATCTAACTCTCAAAACTCTAGCTTATTCCACTCTACCACAATATCCATAAGAAAACTCATAATAATCAATAACTTTCAAACCCAACCTAGATCCCCTAAGTATTTATTTATACTACTCTATTGTCTTATAGACATTACAATATTGTCAAAAACCCTAACCCTAACATGTTTAGGCCTATATGCATGCGCTCCATGTTTCTCTTCCTCCTACATGTTGATTTTCCTTCTTTTTCTGCATGTTTCTTTTCTTCTTCCTAAGGGGTGCACTCCAAAAATGGATCTTCTCTTCCAAAATTAGGCCTATGCCCAAAATAGATCTTTCTCCCAAAATAGGCCTCTTCCAATAGGCTCTCAACACTAGCATATGGCTCATCCTAGGAGAGGAGAGATTTTGAGGAGAAGTTTTGTTTCTTATTTGTAAGCCTGAGGGCATTCATGTTTTAATCATTTCTATTATTAAATATCCACGAGAGTTTTTCTACCTGATTATTTGAGCTGCTTTCTTATTATTTATTTAGATATTCTTTCTTGTATAAATTGTAGATTCATAGGCTCATAAACTTCCCTTGATTAATAGATTCTTGAGTAGAAAAATATATGTTATAACTTACCTATTAAATCATTTTTTTACTCAAGTACCTTGCATTCACTTTTTCAGAAAGGTTTTTTTTTTGTGAATGATCCACTTTTTGTTATCTTCTTCATTCCTCTACCCATAATTATATATATATAATTGTTATGCATCTTGATTTCCTTCATTGTGTTGGATTACTGAGAGGGGGGGTGAATCAATAATAGAGAAACTTGATACCTTTTAACCATATAAATCAAGTGTTATATCAATGTAGCATTATCATCCAATAATTACAGAGTAAATAAACAATGAAAAAATGAGAAATCATACGCATACACAGTACACCAATGTTTTTACGTGGAAACCCAAAGTGGGATAAAACCACATAATGCTTTTTCTTATCTTTCTTTAAGAATTACATTCATTGGAAGAACCAACTTCATTTGTTTTCCAGCTACAACTGGAAGGAGGCTCCAACCCCCTAGTTTATCAGGCTACAACCTGAGAGAAGCTCCAACTTCCCAATTCTCTAGCTACAACCAAAAGGATTCTACAACCACCTACGTTCTTCGGATACAACCAGAAGGTGGCTACAACCACCTGTCCTTTCCCCGTCCAACCTCCCTGACGTAGAAATAGAATGATGGAACCACTGTAACACTATCACTGTGAGATATACCGTTGTAAACATGTACCAATCAACCTATAAATGCTTGCATAAAGTGTTGATTGGAAATGAAAAGTGTTGTTAAAATTTTTGAAAGGGCATATTTTGAGTGTTATTTTATCTCCTTTTTGACCTCACGAGACTAATTATGAAAAAGGAACACTCTAGTCAAGCATGACTAGAAGGGTTCTCCCTTGTATTGTTTTACACTTTGATGAGCTTGGGAAACTAAACTTATGAAAAATTCACCCATGGATTCATCTTTAAGTTCTTTTCAGACTATCTAAACATGAAAAACCACTAAGTTTACCTTCTCTGGTCTTGTAAAATTATGCATTGAAGGTTGTGTATGGGACCAAACTCCAGAACCCATACAGGACCAAACCACTCCTTCTTCATGTTCATTAAACATATGTCGAGGGACTCATCAAAGATGATATATACCAAGCATATGTTATCCTCCTCAATCTCGTTAAAAAATAAAGAGGTACTCACCAATGATGGTGGGGGGTAAATTAAAAGAAGTGGGTTATTTTTTTTGGAATCCATTATGGCATCTATAGTTGTCTCCCTTGAACATGGAACATGTTTTTGTTTTATATTACAGTTGGTTAATCTTCTTATCTCTGATTCATACCAATTCCATGTGTCGTTATACTTTTTTGTTCCATTCGAATAGTGCTCTTATTGTCATCACATTATGTTCTTGGTACTCATCGATTCAATGTTATCAAGTCATTTTTCATGCCTCAAATGTTCAAGGGAAGTTTCATTCCAAACCAACCATATGCAACATTACCAGTTTCCATTCCTATGTCATTCCATACTCATTTAATCCACCATATCACATCACTTTCATGTGTTTGTTTTGTGTTGATGATGGGGGATACATCATGGCCCTCCTTTGATGATTATGTTTCCTTCGAATTCATCACATCATCTGGGAAGTATACTTAGAAACATATTAGTACCTTGGAACATGCATGCCTCAATAGAAGGCCTCCTCCCTTATGAAAATAAGTTTACACCATTGATTTATGATTGGATGATTCCATGAATGTTCTACCTCAGTTAATTTATTCACATTCACTGGAATGTACTAAATATACCTTGGGAATCATTTTCATCATTAGTGATTTCCCTCACACTTGTTAACAATATACCTCAATTACTAGTAATCAAGTGGTTTCTACCATGTTCGACATCAAGTCATCTATTTGCATAGATAAAATCATACCATTTTGGGATCAAGATGAAGACCCTGGGTTGGGTGCTCACTATGTTATGTGCTTTCCCTAGGATGCAATGGATATCATTTGAGCATGTAAAATATTTTAGTACAATCACCATGCTGGAAATATTACTGATAAATAAATTCTCACTTAGATCCATATCGTATTGATCTCTAGCTCCACTATGTATCTTTTGTGGTTGTGATAGGTTCATGTCATGGAGGTATGGATCCACATTGTATCTCTGGTGGCCATATCCTTAGTCAGTATTTTCATGGATCCACAGTGTATTGGTTGGTGGCCATGCTTTGATTCAACTCATATTCCAATCATAAGTATGCCTGCCTTGGGAATGAAACATATATTTATATTGTTTGATGGTTTTTTGCAGCTTCTACCAGGTTCTCCTACTCCAATAACCTTGCATTGAAGAATTTGTAAAGTGTTTTGGCCATCATTTTCTCCTTTTACCTCACACTTTAGGGGGCATCTATTACACATCAAATTGCCACACTTAAATTTCGCACCCTAAGTGTCAAAAGTGTCGTAAAGTGTTGTATGCACCTTGTTGAGTGTCACATGCACTTTTTCAAGTGTCGTATGCACCTTAATAAGTGTCACATGCACTTTTCCAAGTGTCACAACACCTTGACACCATGAAAAAACATTTTTCACAATCCCTAGTCAGTGTGGAGGAGAAATTTATCATATGAAGGTAAAAATACTATGTGCACATATATTATTCATTATTGTTCATATAAAGGAAATTAATTTAGTGTGAGAATCCACCTCACATTTACTTTCCTAATCTCAAGGAGAAGTTGAGAGTCTCATGGATGGTTGAGATATTTTATCAAACCAAAATACTAATTTATGGATCTTGAGAGATATTTCCTCCTTAAAATCCTTGAGAGATTTTTTCTCTCTAAGATATTTGAGAGATATTTTCTCCCTAAAATACTTGGAGATCCCAATTTAGTGGATCTAGTGAGTGATATTCTCCATGGTGGTTAAGACTCCAAATACTATATAATGAGGGAATTCCAAGGTGAGTGGGGGACGATTTCAGGTGTCAAACCTTCAATCCTAAGAGAGAAAATTCATTGAAGTATCAACATTTTGATATAAATATTTCCATGCAAGGGATAGACGAGGAGTTCTTGGAGAAGATTGCAACAACATCAACTTGATTTTTAGGTGCCTTATTTTGGATTTCCATTAATATTAACTTGGCATGTTCCTTTCATTAGTATTGTTTATTGTAATGTCTATGCTTAAGTAAAATCAGGTATATATATATATATATATATATATATATATATTATCCAATCAGATAGAGTAGGAGAAAGGATTTCTTTGGTGTTCATCGCAGGTCCTGACTCATGCTAAGGATCTTGGAGATCAAGCTTGAAGCTTGGAGCAACGAGGATAAACATAAAAACAATATATGTCACATTCTTTCTCTTTCTCATTTTGAGTGGTTATGAACTAGATCTATAAGGAAAGTAGCAACCATTTTTTTTATTCTGTATTTGGACCAAAGAAGGGGTCTTGGTCCAAAGGGGATATTAACATGTCCATGTGGTAAGATTTCTCATAACATGGGGCTATGAATCCACTAGGGAAAAGGATTCTTAAGACAAACTAAGGTCTCAAATAAAAAATGATAAATCATATACCCAGGTGCCAACTCCACCAAAAGTTTCCAGCTCACAGCCTATCCCACACCAGGAAGTTTACCCCTTCTCTTCTCAACAGTCCTATAGTTGTCCCACTTACCTTCTAGGGCTTCAACAATATATCAACAAGGATGTTTTAGATACCTATGGAACCTATAACATAAGGTTTATCAATGAGTTACAACACCCACTAGCCCAACACATAGGGAAACCTATTCCCATCAATCCTCTCACCTAGAAATAATGTTCCACGGGCCTAACAACCTGCTTCTTCATCCCAAACCACCAAGGTTTTATTGGGTAAAAATAATCCTCCACTTACACACTCCATCCAAATGGATGATGGAATGATTGGAATAATGATGGGAATTACACTAATTTCCCCACATTATATTTGCATGTTCCTATGTTGACACTTGTTAGTCTAAGAACTTCCTTTGAATCCACTTGCTAATTCATTCCCTTCCCTTAGGAACTTAGGATAAAAGTATATCATAAAGATTATGAATTAGGAATAATATTATTTTATTAATTTTCTTAATCCCCCTTGACTTAGCCCATTTTATTAATTTCTTAGCCCCCCTTCCTTCTCATGGAGTCCTAGACGCCCATACTCTTTCTTCTGACTTGTTCTGCAACAATGATGTATTTTATTAATATAATTGACTGTGATTACTTATTACATTGCTCGCTCATAGGCCTTTCATCTCATAGGTTCCCTGGCCTAAATAACATAGTAACTCTAACCTAAAAACATGTATATACAAAGGCACTATGGACCAAAACATTCAGGATCACCAGCCTAGAAAGCATATGTACATTTACAATTTGGATTCAGCCTAGGGGTATTACATGAAATATTGACTGCATGGATTTGGAGCAAGAGAATATTACTACATATATGGTAAATCATTGATATCTCTCAAAATATGATCTAGGTTGTTGATATTTTTTGTGGAGGTGTCTATTTCGACCTGATGATAGATCATATCAAAAATATCAAAGACACGGTTCGTGGATCGTTTGATATGGGGCTTGCAACAAGTGGAAAATGATCCTATATAAATCAGAAAACTAATCCATTTTTCAAATATAAATTAAAATATGTTTCTTTTCTAATGGTTAATCAAGAATTCAAATGAAATACTAAATAAATAAAAATGGAAAACACCTTGAGCCTCAATCCCACATATGAGCATTAAAATGGACTAAAACAAGGTTATGGGTAAGTGAAAAGGAATTAAAAATAAGGGGAAAGGGTAGAAAAAGATGTCAATTTCATGATTCATCATCTCCTCCCAACTAAATAGGTTGCATGTATTAATGAAAACCTATAACTTTGCATTAACCAAGCTATAAAGACACATGATGCTTCTCTTTTTCTAATGCATCCCAACCAAATATGTTTTCAACAATGGTACTAAAATTATTTCCATTTCTTTTCCCAACAACATCAACAAATCAGATGGTTTTACAACAACTTTCGTAAGTGTTGGTTCTTATGTGGTAACATTTACCTCCTAAAATTGTTCTCCTCCACTGCAACAAGATATCTTACCCTATTTTCAGTGGTTTCTTTAGATTTTCTATGTGTTAGTTTCTTCTTTTTATGTCGTTGGTTTTTATAGAGAAACAATAGTGTCTCCATATGCTCATGTTGTTGGTTCATTTCCTGCTACTGGTTCTTCTGTGTCAGTAGCATGGATTTCTACTATTGGTTCTTGTGTGCCAGCAATAGGGCTTCTTGATGCTAGAAACAATAGTATCTTTCCTTGAGTTAAGTACTTCAATAACTACCATATCATTAATGATATAGTCATTTTCATGGATATTCAATGGGATGTGTTGGAATGGCTAGAATGAATGTTCATTGTGGAAGTAGAGTAAGATGGAATCATGAATCAAATGGTGTGGTCGGAATTCTAGATTGAAGAAGGGTGGTAATGGTATGGGAATGAAATATATAGTTGATGATGTGGTCATGAATGCCCCCCCCCCGCAATTGAATACTTTTTTCATCCTTGGAAGAATGGAAAATAGTATGGAAGTGGGACATTAATGGAAAATATACCTAATTTATTTTCCAAATACATATCCATGGCATTAAATGAATATGATAAACAATAAAATTAAGAATCATACCTACAACGGCCTAAGAAGTCCATGATATCTGCAAGCATATGATCTTCTATAGAAAGTTCTTCAAAAGTTCCCATGGAAAAGAGAAAAGATCAGTGTGAAGGTTGTCAACAAGACTTCCACCTGATTTTTATATCTTCATGAAGCTTTGAATGAAATAGCACTTCTACAACAACTTATTCTTCTACAAGTTCTTGTGGGACAGTAGTCTTTTTCTTCTGAAAAAATTTCTTCAATTTATGTCTCTATTGTTGGTTCATGTGTGGAAATAATAGGGACTTCTTAGGTTGGTTCTTATGTTGAAAACTTGGGCTTTTAGGTTTTTTTTCTTCTATGAAAACACCTACTTCTTATCCATTATGATATTTTGTAGCAATAGTGCATATGTGAAGTGATACTAAGAATAGAAACATAGTGTAGGATGTGTAGCACATTCTTAAATAATGAACATGAAAGAAGTGTTCTAGACAATATTAGTAGTATGAAGGAAGTAATAAAATGTCTTGGAATAATATTTTTTATCATTGAAACTGGAAAGGTATATTAGCTTTGTAAGTGGGCCAAGTTACTTTATTGGGTGGGTTAGGAGTGGGTGGAGAAGGAAGCACTATAGTGGGAATTTTTTGGTGGATAGAAGTAGGATGAATTTATGATTTGGTAAATGAATATGATGAATAGTGGTAACGAATAAGAATGATGAATATTCTATGTAACTTGTCTCGACTCTTGTAGTGTTGGTATTCACATGATCTTCAAATAAATTACTTATTTTTCTTATACTCTATAACTTTATGAAAGTTTGTGGTCAACAACTGGAACAATTTTGTAGAAACATCCTTTGAAATTTGAATATTTCTCATTCAATATCACATTATTTCACACTTTTTTTTGTTGGGTGACATTCCCTTCTATAGAAATTGGTTTTCATAATCACTTCCAAGAGCTTGTTGATCCCTTGGTGACCTGGAAAAAAAAAGCATTTTGCCTGCAAAACGAGGTGAGATGATGGAGGAAAAGAGATATAAGTAATGTACTCTTCCAATAAAAATAAAAATTTATTTTAATTGATGCATATAAACCAAATATATTAAAATATTCAATAAAAAATATTCCATTGTTACATGCAGAGGACTAGTGGCTAGCCTATCTACCTCGTAGTGTTTCGATGATAAATTCTTCATTTGATGTCCAATTGGAGTACCTACAAATCCAGATTAAATTATATTCATAGGGATATCTCCATTGGAAACATGTTTTAAAATTTATTTGAAATCATGTTTCAAACACGATGAGAAATATTATGCATGATAGATTTGTTTGTGATTACCAGCATAGGCCAACACATACTCTTTTTAATACAATTTTTTGTTCGATATCCAATTGAAATAATTATAGTGGAAAATGAAAGTGCATTCATATGGATATCTCAAATAGTAACAGGTTTTCAAAATTATTTGAAATACCATGTTAAAGAATCTATGTAACAACTTGCATGACATAGTTGTTTTCAATTTCCATCTTGGACCAATTGTCACTATTTTGGGCATAATATTTTTTTTTTATCATGGATTGACTTTATTCCAATTGGAGATTAAATTAAATTCATGTAATTACCTCTAGTATAATCAATTTTTTTAAAATTGAATAATTGGTTGTTCAAATATACCAATGAAAAACCTAGGAAACAAAGTTTTAGCTCTCCAGATTTTAGGATAGAAAATTAGTAATTAGGGCATAACTTTCTCATATGATATTAGAATGAAGTGATGCAAGTTGTATTGTAAACTAGATTCATATGCGAATATAATATTGAAACATTTTTTAAAAATATATCCATTTGGTATACCAGAAATTGATTGCCACATCTTTGTTCTCAGTAAAGTCATGGATCCAAAATGCCACAAGAATATGATCAGCAAGTTATTTCTCCCAAATGATGATTTGGGTATGTTTTATTTTTCATAGGAATATATATGCCACTATAATGTATCCCCATGCCAAAAATTATAAATACCTAGTACCTAAATTTTGCAATATGTCCTTCACAATATCTTGTAGCAAATGCAAAAATAGCACCCAAATCAAGAATGAAAGAAAACTTATTGTAGGTATGTTATAACATTTTTTCCAAAATATGATATGATAGTAATGAGAACATATAATAACCACTATGGGGACTCCAAAGAGACCACAAAGTGTCTCATTATCCATGATATTGTCTCTACACTTTGTTCGAGGGGATCTTCTTGAAATTTGTGATTATTTTATGATGATGGATATGAATATTTAGTCTTGATGCTTCTAAGAGGAATACAACCATCAATACATAAATTCATTGATTGAATGTGAATTTTTAATTTATTGTCAGTGTTTCATGGAAACCTACACATGATACCTAGCTAAAGAATACACAAACAAAGCTTATCAAGAAAAGGAAGAGAGATACACGATGAAGAATGAGAATCAATGTATATTGTGATCTAATCAATGAGTGAGTGATCTTCACTCATATAGGCAATGAAATCCTATAATTAGGAATGAATGCATAATAGTGATGGTCTAAGATTAGAAAGTCTAAAAGAGAACTAGTCAATTAACTCCCACTGAACTAGTGTGCTAAAAATAGAAATTTCTCCAACACCCCCATGAACATCACTCTGGAGTAAAAAATGAGTCTCGACTACTAGGCCATATTAGGTACTCATGTACAATGCAACTAATGAACACTGAATAAAAATGAGGAAAGAGGGAAAACCACATGGGAACAAAACCCCCCCTCAAAAGAAGAAAAAGGCAGCTGCTAGGCAACTGTGTTCTTCATTGCAAGATGATCCTGCAAAGTCTGAAACTTCTACTCATTGAAAGTATTCGTGAATATGTAGAAATATTTATGGATCTGATGAAGTCCTTTGGAACCTGTATGTCCTTGTACCTCTTGATCTTGTGGACCCATCTGCACATGAAAATATTCCTTTCTGGTGGAAGTGGAACCAGATTCCAAGTCTGGTTCTGTAGGAGTGAGACATACTCCTTCGACATGGATGGATTTCGTAATGGATTTCCCAAAACCCTATTGTTGTTATGTGGATTAGTAGATTGAACCATATAGCAATGCATGGGAATCGCAAGTTCTGAAGTTGAAAATACATGAGAAGGCTCTTCATGCTGAGATCGAGTCCTCCTTGAATCCAATGGATTCCATGGAAGGTTGCCTGTTGCCTGAAGTGTGAACTGTGCCTTCTTGGGAATCTATTGAAGCTTCAACGTTGACTTCTTATCTAGATGTATTGCCTGCTTATTTCCATGTACATAATATGAGTGTATGGAATCATATCTGATGTCTGAAACTGATGGAAGCACAAGAGTATATGCATGTTTCATTGGAGGTGCATGCAAAGTACTCTCCTTATGGTGTAAGTAGAAAAGATGAGTCATTGTCAGAAAACTTAATGAATTTATAGAACCTTGACTTGTGATCCACCTCACCAATTGCAATAATGGAATTTTTATGCATGTCAATTACTGAAACTGAATCTGATGTAAATTCAACCTTTTTACCTTTCTGAGTGATCTAATAAACTGAGAGAAGATTCATAGAAATATTTGGAACATGTAGAACATTCTCAAAACTTCCATTGTGGATTTCCACTCTCCCTTCTCCTGCTACTACTATTGGAGTATCATCCCCCATGAGAATAGGGGCTCTTGAGCATGGACTCAAGGAAGATAAAACTTCCTCTTTCACTTCCATATGATGGGATGCACCAGAATCTATAATCCATGAATCAGATGATGAATTAATTGTAACCAGAGCATGATGATTACCTTTCTTAGGAGCAAGATCTTCTTCCTTATGCTTCTTGACTCCCTCTGGAATGAAGTTTCCAAGGTTGTTTTGCGGAAGTGGCTGTGCCATAAGATCGATATTTTCTTCATGCATGTGGATTCTTCGTGATTCAGTTTATTGCAGTAAGTGCACTGCTTTCCCTTCTTCTTATTCTTGGAATCAGAAGATTCTTTAGAACCTGAAGAATCATTAAAGGGTTTGGAATATCGCTCCCGTTCTGTTTAGATGAACCTTTTCCATCATGCATGATGAGTGCATGTTCTTTGGGATCTTTCATGAGGCCCATCTGTATTATTTTTGTCTACTCTTGTGTAAGAGACTCAATGAACTGAGCCAATGTAGGCATTTTCCAATTTGTTCCAAAAAGACATCTACCAGAATGGAAATTGGAAACATATACAACGTATTCTGGTCCTATCTTGACCAAGATTGTTAGAATAAGTTGTTTCTCTTGTGTATACTTGTCAATACCACATTCACCCAAGCTCAAAATCAAAGATTTAAATTTAGTAAAGAAATCTTGTATATTATCAAAACTTTTAGGGTCTAAGGTATTCAACCCTACCTCAAGCATATGACCTCGCATCTCATCCTGCTTTCCAAAGAGTCCTTCGAAGTCCTTCCAGGGTGGTCCAGATCCCGTTTGGACTCTTGAATCCATCAACATGAAACCATAAATCAGTGGATATTAACTAAAGAAGTAGTCATGTGGCCTCATCCTTACGATTCGCCCATCTCATCTTCTCAATCGTTGATGTAGGTTATGTTTCTGCCGCCATCGTCAAATTATATAGTCATTTCCTTCTGAGTTGGAATGTTTCCTTGGGCTTCCAATCAAAATAATTGTATGGTGTGAGAATTACCACCAAGTTTTACTATACAATAGTTTTCCTATCCATCCCACCCACTATTTCTAAGAACCCCTAAAAATTTACACACAATATGCAAGTGAAAAATTAAGAAATCATGGCAGAAAGGGCACTTTAAGTGGAAATTTGTATCAGTTTCAGGAGACAATCTTCCAACTTACTTTCTAAGAAAATGGTGAGGAATATCACCAAATGATTGAAAACCCACTTGCATAATGGGTCGACTTACTTCTCCCACGAGTCGTTTCCTCAAAAACTTAATATTTTGGGAGAAATCACTTTAGGAAGGTATGACCACAGATTCATATCAGTTTTAGGAGGCTATCTTTTGGTTGACGTTTTGAGCAAACGATGAGGAATATCGCCAAATGGTTTAAAAATCACTTGTATAATGGATCAATTTACTTCCCACGTGAGTCGTTTCCTCAAAAAATTAATATTTTGGGAGAAATTAATGTAGAAAGGTACGACCACAGATTCATATCAGTTTCAGGAGGCTATCTTTCGACTTACTTTCTGAGAAAACGGTGAGGAATTTCGTCAAACAATTGAAAACCCACTTGTAGAATGGGTCGATTTACTACTTAGGTGAGTCGTTTTCTCAAAAAATAATATTTTTGATGAAATCAATGATGAAAGGTACAACCACAAATTTAGCTCGCTGAAACTCCGATTTTCCTTATTCTTTGGCTTGTCTGTCTTGTTCCAAGCAGCGTAGCTCTGATACCATGTCATTGTTTCATGGAAACCTGCACAGGAGACCTAGATAAAGCATACACAAACAAAACTTATCAAGAAAAGAAAGAGATACACACAATAAAGAATGAGAATCAATGTATATTATGATCTAATAAATGAGTGAGTGATCTTCACTCATATAGGCAATGACATCCTATAATTAGGAATGCATGCATAATAGTGATGGTCTAATATTAGAAAGTCTAAATAGAACTAGTGAGTTAACTCCCACTAAACTAGTGTTACTCCCACTGAACTAGTGTGTTGAAAATAGAATTTTCTCCAACATTTATGACCAAGAAAAAAGAGGTTGGGTATGAGGTAGATGTAATCAATGAGGAAGTGTCAAAGGTTCTAAATGGTCTAAAATGATTAAACAAAATAATCATTGGTTTAATTCATATAAAATGAGGTAAAGAAAATTATAGAAGAGTAAAGAAAGAAAATGGAATAAAGAATAAGATCCATGTGAAATAAGATATTCTCTATATAAGAAGTAGAAGGAGGGTAAGAAAAATCACAATGGAAAATGAAGGAGAAATAAAGGTACCATGTAGGGAAAACACAAGTGGAATAAAGATCAAATAAAGAAGATGGTAATATAAGAGATAAGAATAATAAAACATGTATATGAAGAGTCAAGGAAGAAAACATGAGATAGGTAGATAAAACAATTGAGTAAGGTATGACAGAATAAAATGTAAAAGGAAGGTTGATAAAGAGGAGTTATGAAGAAAAGTGAATAAGAGGGAAGGTAGGATAATTGAATGGGTGAATAATAGTACATAGGTGGACTAAAATAACAATGAAACTAAGAATTCAACAACCCAAGATTTTGCATATTATTGATGGAAATAATGGAGATTAACCACATACCTAATAATCAATCTAGACTCAAGCCTAAATGTTTCTACATCCCTTTATCTCCTTCTCCATAGGAATCCTAATTCACCAATTCTTTCTTCCTCTTTCCAAGCTTTTTGCAGAAGAGATTAGTACAATGGGTGGCTCTTACTTCACCACAAAAATCATCTTAATTTAACTCATGCAACTATATGAACTAATTTAAATTCAAAACACTATGTATGGGATATTTCTATAGAATGTAGTCGACAATCATCTTTGTAGATATTGATACTATGTTTCATCTAAAACAAACACAAGAAGTACTATTGCACCCTTGAGATATGCATGGTAGTGGCACCAAAATGGCGGGCTAATTAATTACCTCAGTAATCAAAGAGATATTGCATTAAATTATCAAGTAGGGATTCAAATGATTGTGAAATATCGTGCACTATATGTGCAGAATTACACTTCCTAACTTGCACTAGTTTATCTAATATTCTTCTATGAAAAGGAAATTGCATCATTAATGTACAAATTGAAATGACATTACGGAAAGGAAACACAACACACTTTATAAATCAAAATCTAACTCAATAACTGTAGAAATTATCTTGTAATTGAACATCGATCATGCTACTAGGACCCTAATGTCACCAAGAAATATCTTCACATGATTTAGGCACTTCCCTTTTCCATGAATCATTGCTCCTATTGTTGGCAATATCTGATAAAAAACTAACCTATGAATTGAAAATTTCATTGTGGGAAATTAAAAAGGATGTAAAAGAAATCAAATTATAAAAATAAATGAACAAACAAACAAAATGAAATAAAAGACTACCATTATCTATTGGAGTGAGATATACCTCCCAAAAATAGGGCAACGAATTAAACTACAACAATACCAAATTAAATCAAATTGCATGACACATAAAATTAGAAAAATACAATCTATATTAAAGAAAATCTCATGAAATTGTGATGTATTGTTTAAGGGATATTTCCCCCATGAACTTGGGTCAATTCAAAACATATAAAGACCAAATCAGAAGGAAAAACCAATCCCCATCTACATCAATGCATACAATAAATAACTACTTTTTGTAAGGAGAGAGAGACATAGAGAAAGAAATAACGGAAGGCCTCACACTTTGAATCCTTCGTTTGATGTAGATCCCTACTCTCACTTCTTGAAGTGCTCTTGATTTTTGTCAGAACTAGACTACAATAGGAAACCAAGAATATGCTACTACAAGGTATTTATACATTCAAATAGCATATATCATGTGCATAGATTCAAATATATAGGAAATACATTGGCATATGACATCACAATGAACCAATAAAACACACAATAGGAGGGAAAGATAACTCTTCTATTGACAACAATGTGAGAAAGATAGTTACAACCTGATTCAACATTCGGTATTGGTTCAGAGACAACTTCCTTGGGTTCCTCCAAATACCTTCAAGAATCAACTCAGCGGGGAGGTTTTTCCTTGGATAAATCAACTAGGATAGGAACACACCTTGTAGTTATAAAGAGAAGGAAGGAACACTGGAAAAGGAGTTTCCATGTATGGGATGCTACTCAGAGAATGAAGGGGTATAAGGAAGCTTTCTAAATTTTTCTAGAATGATATTTCACCTTAGTTATCCATTTATTTTATTCTCTCAATGGTGAATTTATACCATCCTTGAGAGATTAAGGAGGTTGAATTATGTTTGGTACGGGATTAGAGAGGTCGGAAAATGAGTCCAATCAAAATCCCTACATGAAAATGTGGAATTATTTAACAAGCTATAAAGGCATGGATGTCTGCATGTTGCACAAATGAAACCGATGCATATAAGAAAAAGTCATGTTTTTTAAGTGACTTTGATGAGGGAAGTTGGTATTTTTATTAGCAAGTTAGGGAAAAGGGTTGGGCCATGTCACAAATGCATAGATGTGGAAATTTTTGCTATAACATATGCCCCTGATATGTGATGTCAGAAGGGAAAGTGATGGATGAAATACATTATAACTATGAGAGGTGAGGATGCAATGAAATAATCCATGAAGGTTCTCGAGACAACTGATCCAAAAATAGAAACCGTCAGCTAATATCAAGTAAGAGTATTCTCTGTCCCAAGTTAGGAATACCCATGCTCACGAGTTATGTAAGAAATGCCACCAAATAAAATACATTGTGGATCCATGGCATATACAAAATTATGACTAATGTCCATGACCACGAGAAATACACAATGGACCTATGTCACAAAATAAAAAACAGAGGATATCTGAGACCAATGGAGTGAAAAAAATGATCCTCTCAAAGTACCAATGTTTGTGAGTGGTACAATATATGTCGGGTAGGAGCACAAAATATGTGATGCTTATACTTCACCCAAAGTATTCAAAACGATATGTCATGGTACGAGTCTACACTATGTGAATATATGTGTTAGGGTTGAACACAATGAGACACCATTTGATTACCGGTCATTGATGTATATTGTTAAAAAATTTGAGACAACCCATCGATGATGATAATGGGTGCCAAGGTACCATGGTACAATATAACAAGTGTGAATAAAGAAGATGATGCCGAACACCTGGTAGAATCTATCAAGCAGGGGACATTGATGTATTCCAAGTGTCAATAGTGAGAGAACCTACTGAAGGACCAGATCTTATCACTGAGAGGGGGGGTGAATCCATGACAAAATAATTTTACGAATTTTCCTTTTGTTAATGAAATCAATATTTTAACACAATATTTATCGTGGAACCCAATTGGAAAACCACAAACACTTTTTTGTTCATTGCAAAATTTATTTTTACAAGTTACATAGAAGGAATATGTTCTTCCTCTTAGATCATCACCCACTGATCAGGATGCACCCACACCCATGTTCACCATATACAACTGGTAGGAGGCTTTTTCCTCCTGTTTAGTCAGCTACAACTGACAAGAAAGCACCTACTCCCCTGCAAGCACCAACCTTCCCTTGCACCACTCTGCCTCCCTTAATTTTAGAATATGGAAAAAAAATTGTATTATATCTTGACTTCTCCTCTCTCTACTTTTGTCATTTGATTTTCAATGTAAATTCTACAGCCCAATAAGTCTTCTATACCAAACACTGGTCTTCTTTAACTATTGTTGTGTATTATTGATCTTCAATCTATTTGTTGCAGTCACATTTCTTCAATTCTCAAC
>JZKD02S1977595.1:1714458-1730704 GCA_000966675.3 Picea glauca | reverse complement strand
TTAAACTTAGCTCTTTGATATTTTTCTTTTAATTCAACTAGTTATTTAGGCTATGATTAATTCAACCAGATCTTAATATTTCTTCTCAAGCTCATATTTCACATGTTGTAACAACTCCTTTACTCGTGGTATAATTTATTAAACTAGATGATAGGGCTTCCATAACAAAATTTCTCTGACTGTGTAAAATCCAAATCTTTACTAGTATTACATTATATTTTTATATCGATTCTTCCAGGATTTTTTGTATTTAAACTACTCAACATCAATTATATTTTTGGAGCAATCTTACTAGATATTTTTATCGTATAAAATGCTGCTAACATTTTATCTATGTGTATTCAGGGTTTGGATATATGTTGATGAGCCTTTACATTTGGAAGCATGCCAAATCTTCAATAGAATTAGCGTATTTTAATATTTTAAAACTTTTTCTCAGACTGCACAACAAATGTTGGTGACTCTCCAAACTTGACTTTATGCCAAAAATATGGTTAATTCTAGCAGTCTTTACGTTGGTTCCACTAACCAAACTACCCAATGAATTTTAAGACCATTGTCTCCCATATGACCAATACCCCCATAGTTAGTATGAATCATAAAAAAAAATCAAAGAGCAGGCGAGATCATTTTTATTGGCAATCCAACGATAGTTATCGTTTTGACCAAAAGGTAGGGGGCCTGACAGGTCATCACAGGCTCCAGGATAGTGAGCTTCTCATGGAGTCCAAACACCTAGAGCCCCCACCATAACCTTTCACTATGGGTCGAATATGTGTAGTGAGGGATATGGTTATAAATCCATAGAAAGAATTGTGTGTTATGCATGTGGGACTAAAACTTTGACGAGAAGTTCAATCACCATTGTCCATCATTCGATCCAATGATTGTTGATTCTTTTCTTCTGCAAATTAGTTTTTCTGATCAGACTAGTGGATCCTTCTCCCTACCTATGACATGGCCTTCGTCCATATTCGTCATAGCTCCTGGAACTCACCTTGAAGATGCAGTGGAATGGTATACATGCCCACATTGGAGTTGAGATGGCTCCATAGGTGGATTTAGCTCTCAAATGTCGAAACCATCATCGTTGTTGTCAGGAGAGGTTGGGATGCAGTAGCTGCAAGAATCATGTGAATTCATTTAATGTAACAAATGAGACTGTGTTCTCATCATTTTACAAAACCACAATTATTAACCTTATGGATACAATTACCTCTAGGATTGGATCACCTTCTTTTCCATTTTAAATGAAGTTCATCCACAATGAAAAGAATGACTTGCTAAACTAGTTTGCATTGCTTCCATCTCTGAGATAGGGCATCCTATTTCTCTAGTGTGCTTATTATTAGCTAACCCTTTTCAAGGAGCTTTTAAATCGGTTGCAGTTTCACTAGTCAGTTCAACTACTAATAGTTTGAATCCTTTTCCAATTTTCTATTCCGAGTGCCAATATCTTTCTTTGGCAAGAGCTTCTATAGGAGCAATATAGACACATCACAATACACTATCTGTTCCTGAACTGTTGTTGTCTGCAAATCCTTGTCTTTGAAATACCATCATCAGAAACAAACTTTGAAAAGTCCATTGGCTCATCACTACTAATGGTTCCCCAATCACAATCACTATTGTAATTCATCCTAAACAAAAATATTCTCCATTTTCAGGAGATCCATCATAACCTCAAACAGGACACCTGCAACATTGAGTTCTTTGGAAATGACATCAAGATTTCCACTGTTGACCTTAAGGACAGAGAAAAGTTCTTCTGCAAACAATACTTCACACTTACACAACTACTCTAATTTATTTCATGCACATTTTCAATGCCTTAATTCACATTATTATTTTTCCAATGCCAATGAATAGCAGTGTTTCTCATCTATTTGACATCAATGCCAATGCCATCAACGCCAACCTGTATTTCCATATTTCAAAAAATCTCCCCCTTTGGCATTGATGGAAATATTGTCTTCATTTCTTCCCCTTTGACATCAAGGGAAAAGGTTTGAATGACTCCCCCTGACTTTGATTATTGTCTCCCCCTGAATTGATGCCAATTGGTGTATTATTTTCTTGAGAAATTAGATTGGAAGAGAGACTACTCCCAATCTTTGCCTGAGATATTAAAATACATATCTTCTTAAGGGTTTTGTGAAAATGTCTGCCACCTATTCTTGTGTTGGAACATATTCCAATTTAATTTTTTTATTTTCAGCCTGATCTCTTAGATAGTGGTATTTTATGGGAATGTGTTTTGATTTTGAGTGTTGGGAAAGGTTCTTGGAGAGACTTATAGAACTTGTATTATCACAGTAGATAGTATTGGGTTCTTCAAACACAATTTTGATGTCTTGTAAGGTTTGTTTCATCCATTCTATTTGTGTGCAATATTATTCTACTGCAATATACTCATCTTCAGTGGTAGACAAAGAAATTGAGCATTGTTTCTTGCTTATGCAAGATACCAATGATTCTCCCAAGGAGAATTCTCCTCCACTTGTACTTTTTCTATCATCTACATAACCTTCCCAATCTGCATCTGAATAGGGTTTTAAATTGAATGAATCCTTGCTAGGGTACCACAAACCAAGATCTATGGTTCCTTTCAAATACCTAAATATTATTTTCACAACTTAAACATGGATATCTTTTGGTGTTTCTTGGAATCTAGCCACCATCCCAACAGCTTGCTTGGCATCAGGTCTGGAAGTTGTTACATAGAGTAAACTCCCAATCATTGATTTGTAGTGTTTTGGATCTACAGCTTTGGACTTATCTTCCTTTCTTAGTTTGCATCCAACTGTCATAGGTGTACTAACAGGTTTGCAATCCTATAAATAGAATTTATTAAGCATATCTTTAACATACTTGGACTGATGGATAAAGAATCCTCTTTTGGACTATACTATTTGTAATCCAAGAAAGAAATTCAATTCACCAAGAAAGGACATTTAAAATTATTCTTGCATCCTCCTAGAAAAGTCCTTACTCATTTTTTCATCATCACTGCCAAATATAATATCATCAACATATACTTCCACAATAATCATGTTATTACCAACAATTTTACAATAAATATTGTTATCATTTGATCCTCTTTTGAGGCCTTTTTCTTGTAAATAAGAATCTATCCTTGCATACCATGCTCTGGGTGCTTGTTTTAGCCCATAGAGTGATTTATTTAGTTTACAAACATAGTCTATTTTGTTAGTTAATTGAAATCCTTCAACCTGAGCATACCCTTTACATATCAATCTATCTTTGTTCCTGATTACTTTCCCATTCTCATCCATTTTGTTTTTATACACCCATTTAGTTCCAATGACATTTTTATTTTTTGGTCTTGGAACAAGTTCCCAAGTTTGATTTTTTTCAATTTGGTCCAATTATTCATTCATAACATTGACCCAATTCTCATATTTCCATGCCTCTTTGATTGAGTTGAGCTCAATATGTGACAAAAGTGTTATTTTTGTTTGATACAACAATTGTCTTCTTTTCTGTACTCCATCACTTTTATTTCCAATAATCAGTTCTTCAGGATGATTCTTTTGAGTCATTCTTGAGAGTGTATTTGTGTCTCTTCTTGGGGATTCTTCTCTTATCTCTTCTTCTTAAATATCTTCCTTGTCTTCCCTAGTATCCATATCATCCTATTCCTTTTCTTCTTTATTCTCTTCTACTTCTTCTTCTTGTGTACCAACTGACTCATCATCATCTTCATCTTCACTGTCAAGTATGGTCTATTGATGTTTGATTCTTATTATTTTTAAATCATCCACCTTGACATATGCACTCTCAACAATATTATGTAATCTAATATTGTAGCATTTGTATGCTTTCTTGGTAGACGCATATCCAAGAAAGATACCTTCATCAGATCTAGCATCAAATTTTTTGAGATTCTCATCAAGCATTTTGATGTAACACTTACTTCCAAAGACCTTGAAGTATTTTACTGAAGGATCTCTTCCAAACCATAGTTCATAAGGAGTCTTATTACTATTAATCTTGATTTGACCTCTATTCAATATGTATATTGTTGTGCTTATAGTTGTTACGAGGAAAATCTCTCTATGGCTAGGGTAAACCACAATAGACAGAAATGACTACATAGATCAACTCTATCCCAACAACATGCTATATAAACCAATATCCGAGAGAGATAAGAAAGAGGCCTACCTCGTCCATATGTTCGATGAAGTCCACCGTTGAGCACTTCGACCCAAAGCTATATACATGCAACAAGTTCTCAACAAACAATCAAAGAAAGCATATGGTGATAATATAAAAGGTTAGCACATTAGATAGCATAATCCATTAATAAACATGAGAAATATGCCCATGGATAATAACTCATATATTTTCAAGATATCAATTGGATGGGAAAAGAGTATTTCTATTAATAAAAGATCAGCAGTAGTGAAAATGTTATAGACTTTCATGTCGGCATGGTTCGGAACCGAGAAACTAAGTTCCTTCTAGATGGACCTCCACGACTTCAATCATCCACCAAAGGAAAGCTCATAAGAGAGAAACAATGAAGTTCTCAATCAATAAAGGAAGATCTTGGGGGATGAACACTGTGTTCAGATTTAAAGGACAAAGGGATGCAGACTAAATATGAAGTAAATAATTTCTCTAGAGTAACTTTTCTCTCAAAGTTGAATTCTTTCTCCTTTTCCATAGCTCAAAATTGGCCCATTTATGGCCTTCAAAATGGAACTAAAGGGCCAAGTCAGAACATTTCTAGTATATGGAAGGACAAGGATCAGAGATCTCTTTTCGTGACATGGAAACCTGACATTTAATTTTCATTTTCTAGCACAAATCCTGATGTATGTGGGTTGTAGTGGAGAAACATGCATATATGCATGTTCTATAGAGTGCAAGATGCGTACATGTGGAAAAATATTTATTTTTGTCTTTGGATTTTATCAACAGGGAAGATAAGTTTGCATAGAGAAATGGAAAAAGTCCTTCTGGTCAAGATTGCATAGGGTGAGGCAAATATTTCTATAACAAATGCCCCCTAATGTGTGAGGTCATAGGAGTATCTGCGATGTCTGAAATACATTATAAACAACCCAGAAGTGGAGTGGTAGGGAACCAGCTAGATGAACTAGTTTCTCATTACATTTTGCATTGACTTTGCATACATGGATGCCAATAGAATTACACTGCAGATCCATGTGAAAATATACCAAACAAGTGTTTGTGGCCATGAATAGAAAAATACAAATGCGGTTACATGCCACAAGATGTAATAGTCACAAACAAGGCCCAGTAGAACCAATCTCAAAACCAATGTCAAGATATTTGTATACCATGGAGTACAATCTGATCTCCCATGATCACTGAAGTCATATAGGTATTGGTCCAATGAAAAGGAAGCAACAACTCAGAAAAGTTGCAACCACATAGTCATGTCTTCAAGTATCCTACACAATATGCCAAGGGTGAAAGTCTACATCATGTGAATAAAGGAGTTGAGGTCAAACACAATGAGACATCGTTTGATTATCGATCATTGAGGTATACCATTAACAAACGCGAGACAATGTATCGATAATGAAAGTAGGTATAAAGGCACCGAGTACATTCTTACAAGTGTGAATAAAGGATCCAGTGTCGAACACCTGAAGAATCCATCGATCATGATACATTGATTTATTCCCAACTGTCGATGGCGAGAGATCTTGCCACTGATGACTGCAAGCCTCAAGGTATACATAAGACTCTAGGTCTCATTTCCAAAATAGATGGGCTAAATTTGATGGAAAGAGACCCACTGAAAGGAGAGCATTAATTCATCTCTCATCAGTCAGCATGAGGTACAAAGAAGGAGCTTCATGATTTGGTGGAAATTGGTCGAAGAACATGTTCACGAACCAACGACCTTGTGCGTCTTTCACATGTGCCAAGTGAAAGAGGTACATAGAAAAAACCATCTGAAAAGCAGCCAATGATGAAAACTGTTTACAAAGGAAAGGAAACCACCAATAAGACTAATGGAATCCAAGACACTGCATGAATCCCAATGTGTGAATATATTTCTTATTGTATAACACAAGGGAAACCACCCAGTCAACAAACAATGATGAAATGTCGACTGCTAGGTTCAAGGTTACCTACCAATGATGAAAGTAGGGCCAAGGTGCATGATAGGAATACAGTATCATGTGATTATGAGACAAAATAAGGGTATGGTTGACATACAAAGTGAATCTTTTTGAGGAGTGGCCGACATAGGTTGATAGACTTCCTTTGAAAAAGAGTATGAGACATATGGAGGAATCCGAGGGCATAGACCCAATGATGAAACCATGAGATGCAGGAGGCATCCATGAAATTCTTTATAGGGAATGGAAGAGTAATCATTTGGTAGAGAAGACTATGTAACAAGCTCATCTTCCTAAGGCCATGCTAATCCCAAAATTATGATGATGAATGGACTCAATAACTCTGTGCTCTGTTCAAAGGCAACACGATTGCTACCAATATAAGATAATACTCCCTTCCCACCCATATTTTTTTTGGTTTTTCATAAACAAATGAATGCTATGATACAGAGGAGGAAACAAGTGTTGCAAGTAAGAAAAACTAGTTCCAACAGTGGAACGTACATATGCTCAATGTAGGGAAATGCATGCAAGAGATGGACACTTGGGGGAATGTTCCCTCCTAGGTATAGGGTGTCAAATTGTGAAGGATATAAACAAGGTTTTGCTTGGTTGAGTGTTACACATAATCACTCATTGAAATGATGGCTAGTGTCGCTGTTGCAAATATCACAAGTGTCGCATATTGGTCGCAAGTGTCACAAACATTATCTTGTATATGTCATCTCTCTACCGACATCGTAAAGACACTTAAGACACCTCAAAGACTAGTCTTGAAGAAGAGAAATCACTTGGCAAGGAGTACAAGCCTTTTTCCACTAAAAAAGCTACTTAAAAATTATTTTTGGAAGGTAGCGCCCCCCTACCCATTGTCAAGGAGCGTCGATGCTCACTAGCCTTCTTTGGGGGAGTGTTGAAACACTCTGTGCACCCTTTTGGGGGAGTGAACCTTCATCAGAGGATTGTAAGTACTCTGTACAAGGAGAGATGGAAAAATTTGTTGCACCTTCATCAGAGGATTGTAAGTACTCTTCATTTGTTCTCATTAATATACATACATGCTTGGCCTGCTTATTTCAACTTTATTTTTGTTCCACATGAACTTGTCTTCAGTAGATAGATCTATATTTGAGCTAATCTCAGTAGAATAGGAAGATTTTTGTATCTTTGTTTGTTCTACAGGACCTATCGAGCAGCTTGGGATTGAAGCTCAACTTGGAATTTGCGAGGAAAAATGCCATTTGAAATGGTACACTTTTCTTCTTCCTCTTCATTCATTAGCTTAATTAGATCTAAAAGAATGTCAGTGACCAATGATAACACCCTTTCTGTATTGGTTTTAGGGGTCTAGATACCAAGAGGGAATCCACTTGTCCGCAGGAGGATTCAACTGTAATAGAAATTGGCGACTCCACTAGGGAGGAGCTCTGATTTTTGTTTCCTTTCCTAGATATTGTTTTGGCCCTTTGCCCATGTCTTGACCTTCTCCATACTTTCTTTGATTCTTAGATCTGATTGATTGGCTCTTGATTTCATCACCTTCAAATTGATTGACTGAGTTTGCTTGATTCTTTTACTTTCTAGGCATTTTTTCTGAATGTTTAGAAGCCAGCACCCCCCTACCCTTGTTAGCAAAGAGTTGGCACTCCCTACTGGTCTTACATAGAGTGTTGGAATGCTCTAGTGCCCCTTACACCAAGGCATTTCCCCTTTTCTGTGCAAAATCCTTTAGGGTTTCCTTCTCTAAGGTTCAATTTTTTCTTTTGACACTTGCTCAGGGTCTTATCATCTTAGTTTATCTTTATCTTGGCCTTCAACACTCTCCTTTCTAAGAATTGATCACTTTTGTTTGGAATTTTGACATTTGTCTTCCTTGCCTTGAATTCACTCTTTGTCTTTGTTGATTTAGAGTCAACTTACTGTTTTCTCCTCATTTATCTGAATAAGTGGAAGCTTTTGTGAGGAAATTCAAAGGTCTATGCACCATTCCATTGGATCTTTGAGGTCATCTTCCCAAGAAATTAAGTTTTGAGTGGTTTCTCTATTCTCCCTATATTTTCTTGGATTCTTCTTCACATTTTATTGTCTTCCTTGAATGCTTGCATTTAAAGTAGTGGAATTGCATGTTTTTTGACATTTTGGGACATTGTGCATTTGAAATGATGAATGTTTTCTCCTTCTCGTAGCATACTTTTCATCGAAATGAAAAGATTTCATATTCATCTCTTTTCATAACTTTCGAGTCGGTCAAAACACCATATTGTCCCTGCCATTTTCTTTTTGAGTAACAACAAATTTTAAAATCAAGCACTAAACTAAAATTGATTAGACATTTTTACATTTTCTGGTAGCAAACCTACATTAGATTAGTTGTAGGGCTTTGGAATAGGTGTGAAAGATAACTTTCCAAAGCTACAAAACAAACATAGGATCTTGTGTTAGGGAGCGGTGAAATCCAATTGCTAGATTTTGTCCTGGGAAGCCCTTCTCACACAAGATTTAAACATGAGGTCACATTAAGACTGGAAGAGTTACTCACCCTACTTTATTGGTCTTGGTGTAGATATTTCACGTATTATGGGGGTCGCTTGAAGGTATACCCACAATGATGAGTGGAGGCCTTTCAAGTTGATTTCGGGCTAGATACCCTGCCCTTGCGCATGAATCGGACCTTCGACTATTTCCCCAGGCACCACTTTTGTAGTTGTTAACCTTACTGTCTTATCTATTTAGGGTCTTTACATGAGGTGACTGTGGAGGGGCAAGTCTTCATAGTACCTGGAATCGACATTGGCCAGACTCACTCAGGCTCCTTGGAGGGTATACCCACGATTATGTGTGGGATAGTGCACTAGGGTGTAATTCCATTAAGTAGGTCGTCAACGTAACTTTTCCACCTGCTCTATATCAACCCCTTCTTACTTTGTTCCCACGACATTGGATTTCATCACCAACTAGTGTGCTCATTGTGAGAAGGTTTTGTTTGCTTGCTTGCTTACTAGATTTTTAGCATGTGTTGTTTTTTCTCCCTAGAAGAATCTAGGTTGGATCTTTCTATTTATGGCGTCAGTTCCAAAAATGACCAATGAAGGAACCCCTTTTCTAGGGGAACCATTTGTTTTTCCTTCTTACAGAAACGTTGGTCCTCCTTACATTACTACTTTGAGCCTTCCAGGTCTCACAATTGGGTTACTAGTATGGTTGTTTTCCACTTTGGTGATCTTGAATGTAGGTTCTTCATATGTAAGCACACCACCCACACATCAAACTCATGTCGACCTTTCTTCTTCTTCACTCTTTGGGTCTCCTTGTATTTCTCCTTCTTCGCCTAGTGAAAGATCTCAAGTGAGTAGCTAGATTGATAAGAAGAAGAAGAAACGAAAAGAGAAGAAGAAGAAGAATTAGAAAGGGACCAAGCCTCCAAATACATCAAATGTTGGATCCAAGAAACTAGCTACTGTTAATAGTACTGGGAGTATTGATGAGGTCGATAATATTAAAATGAAGAATCTGAAACCCAAATTCCCTTGCAGTCTTTGTAAGGGTGACCACTTTCTGATGGATTTCCCTGGTATTCCCAAGGTCTTACAAGTGTGGTCCTCCACATCATCGAACCCTGTTGGTCATGTTGGTGATACCCCATCAACTAGTGACATTAAGGTTGTTAAGAAGAAGATAATTGTCAAATTCCCTTGCATGTTATGTAAAGGTGATCATTATTCTCACCTTTGTCCTCGTATGGATGAGGCTTATTCTCTTTTGGAAAAACTTCAACTTCCAAAAGGTTAGTGTAAGATTTCTCCCAACCCATCATTAGTTGATGGACTGGTCAATCCGGTTCCATCCCCGGTCAATCTGGTTGATCAGGTGGTCAATCTAGTTTCGTCCTTGGTTAAACCACTCACCAAAGTAGTTGATCAAGTTCTGTCATTGATCAACCCCACTTTTCATCTGGAAAGTGAAACCCAAGTGACTGATCCAATCCCGTCATTGGTCAGTTCCACCCTTCATCCGAAGAGTGTCAAAGTGGTCGACCCGACTCCTTCATTGGTCGATCCCACTCCTCCTTTGAGAAGTTTCAAAGTGGTTGCTTCAATTACTCCATTGGTCAATCCCACTCCTCATCTGATGAGTGATAAAGTGATTGATCCAGTCCCTTCATCGGTCAGCCCCATCCTTCATTCGAAGAGTGCCAAAGTGGTTTCTTCGGTTAGATCATTGGTCAATCCCATTCTTCCTCTGAAGAGTGCCAAGGTGGTCGATCTGATCTCATCATCGATCAATCCTACTCTCCCGTTAGAGAGTAAACCCGATTCTGCCCACGTTTTTCTCATTGATATAGGATCTACTGTGTCGTGGGGCATTCCTCCTTCTCCTTCTAAAACCCTTCCAAGTAATGAGGCCATCCTTTTTTATTAGGGTGTGCTAACTGGACCTCGTCTTCCCTCTCACATGCCTTTCAATATTATAGTAAAAGTTTGTGGTCAGGACGTTCCTCATGCATTGATACATGAAGGTCCATCCATTAGTATTTTGTCCTCTATTGCTTGGAAAGCTTTGGGTTATCCTCATCTTGTGCCAGTTACCCAGACTTTGTTCACTTTTGATAGAAGAAAAAGTCACCCTTTAGGGATCCTTCCTCAGTTTCCCATAACTTTGGGAGGGAAAACTGTCTTTATTGATGTTATGGTAGTCCAGGACCCATTGAATTTCGATTTAATCCTTGGGTGAGATTATGTCTATGCCATGAAAGCTATTGTATCCACTCTTTTTCGTGTGATATATTTCCCGCATGATGGAATAATTGTGACTATTGATCAAATTTTGTGTGTTGGCCCTGACCTGACCATCAACCCTATAACCTCCCTAACCGGGTCTTATATGCAGTCAGTATCATCCCTGCTACAGGTCAATTATGTGGCGTTATCTCCCATGACTTCAACTTCAGATGACTTGGATCCAGTAGTTGACATGGTGATCTCTTTGGTAGGGCTATTGGAGCCTGATCTCCTTACCCCTGTCGCGGCCCTTGACATGTGTTCCTTCCAGAGCATTCTTCTTCCATCTAGTGAATATCTAATGGAATCCATGACCGATTTTTGTCCCTTGACATGGTGTATTTCCAGAGCATTATCCTCTTGGAAGCCTTGATCAAGAAGAGTCCATGAGAATAGTTTTCCTCTCTATAGAAAGCTCGTTAAAAAATGAAACATAAATCTGGGGATTGAACCTGGTGCTGCGAGCATAGTTTTCCTCTTTGTGGCAAGCTTGTTAAAAAATGAAACAGAGGCTACGATCATAGTTTCTCTTCTCTGTGGAAAGCTCGTTAAAAAATGAAATAAAATCTAAGCACATAGTTTCTCTTCTCTATGGAAAGCTCATTAACAAATGAAACAAAAATATGGGGATTGAACCCAGAACCCTGAGCATAGTTCATTTTCTATGTCAATCTCGTTAAAAAATGAAACAGTCACATCTCCTCAAGAGTTGACTCTTTCGCCAGATCTCGTAGATGTTGAGTTGAGTCTTTCATTAAGTCTCGTATTTGAACCTTATTTTCATCCACTTGTATCCTTTTTCTCCATCTAGTACAAAAATTGGTGACAACCTCATTGTCGGTGAATGAATTGAAGCTTGTGGGGCATGTCTCGAGCCTTTGATGATCATTTTGGAGTTAATCCACTAGATTTCAAGTTTTTGGAAGAGTATCGAGCTTAGTCTTTGTTCTTTCTCATGCTCGTAAATACATGAGAATGTAACCGAGTAGACTTTTATCACTTTTTCGGACTCATAAAGGTTATATGAAAAAGGAACCCCCTGGAGTCTCCTTTAAGCTCTTTTCAGACTCTCTAAACATGAAAATATTGTCCAGTGATCTTGCTTCCTTTCCCACTTGTTAAAAGGTTTGAAAGGGCATCTTTCGAGTGATAATTTATCTCTTTTTCGGCCTCATGAGACTAGCATTACGAAAAAGGACAACACTGGATTCTTCTTTAAGTTATTTTCAAACGCTCTAAACATGAAAAATCACTGAGTTAACCTTCTCTAGACTCGTTAAAAAAAGCATAATTGAAGGGCCCATACGGGATCAAACCCTTACTTATTCCAATTCGTTAAACAATGGAAGAGGAACTTACCAAAGGTGAGTTATATCGAGCATGTGTTACCCTCCTCGAGCTCATTAAACCAAAAAGAGGTACTCGTCTATCTGGATGGGGGAAAAAATTGAAAGAAGAAAGCCAAGCAGTTTTTGAGAACTTTACTAGTGACCTTACAGTCGCCCTTGAACACAACATTTTATCTTTGCACGCATTTCAATCTGCTGAAACTTTGCACTGAACCAATCCTTTGAGTTTCCTTACTCCTTTGGGTCACCCAATGTAAGTCACAGTATCCATTGCATTATCAATTTTTGGTCCCTGTCAATTTTTTGTTGTCATGACTCAGTGTTCAAGGGAAGTATCTTCCTCAAGAGTCAGCCATCACAAATATCATGTTTCAATACCTGTGTCAGACCATGTTCATTTGATCCACCAATTACATATTTGTGTCTGTTTCTTTTCATTGACAGGGGATACATCAAGGCCCTCCTTTGACGAGTCTATTCCTGTTGACTTTAGCACATTATCCAGGAGCTAGACTTAGAAACCAGTTAGTACCTTGGGACTTGCATGCCTCAAGGGCAGGCTCCTCGCTTCTGAGGGTTTACATCATTGAACTCTGATCGAATGATTCCATGGATTTTCGAATTCATCTCATCTATTCACATTCATTGCAATGTACTAGGGTACCTTGGGAATCATTGACATCAATGGTGATTTCCCTCGCTCTTGTTAACGGTTTACATCATTGACCGGTAATCAAGTGGTTTCTTCCATGTTCGACATCAGGACATCTATTCACATTGTTATATTCGTACTACATCAAGATTGGTAAGAAGACATTGGGTTGATTTATTCACTCTGATATATACTTTACCCAAGTTGCGATGGAGTTTCTCTTGAATATTGACACATATATTGTCACATAGATCCACTTTGTATTGGTCGTGGATATGTCTTGTCATCTCGTAGATCCACTGTGTATTCTTCATTTCTATGATCAGTTCAGGTCATAGGAGTATAGATCCACATTGTATATTCAATGGCTATACCTTTTTTGTCAATATAATTATGGATCCGTAGTGTATTCTATGGTGTCCATACCTGAAACAGTCTTTATCACTCAAGCATAGGTATGCCTACCTTGGGTTTGAAACATGTCATTAATGTTTGTTTGATGGTTGTCTGCAGCTTCTACCAGCCTCTATGTGTCCATACCCTTTCTTGAAAAAGTCTACAAAGTACTTCAGCCATCATCGTCTTCTGACTTCGCACTTTGGGGGGAAATCTATTACACATCAAAATCACTCATTGCAATGATGGCTAGTGTCGTCATTACAAATATCGAAAGTGTCGCATATTGGTCACAAGTGTCTCAAACATTATCTTGTCTATGTCATCTCTCTAACGACATCGTAAAGAAACTTAAGACACCTCAAAGACTAGTCTTGAAGAAGAGAAATCACTTGACAAGGAGTACAAGCCTTTTGCCACTAAAACAACTACTTATAAATTATTTTTGGAAGGCAGCGCTCCCCTACCCACTATCAAGGAGTGTCGACTCTCCCTAGACTTCTTTAGGGGATTGTTGAAATTCTCTGTGCACCCTTTTGGGGGAGCGCTAACCTTCCTGAGTGAATTTTGGTTTGTTGAGATAAATTAGGGAAGAATCCCCTCAATCTCTGAAGTTGGTTGGATTCGAATATGAGTTCAAGGGATGATATTAGGGAAGATCCACAATTGAAGGAGAGGTATCCTCAACTTATCCGAAATATCTCTCAAGTGGTTGGGCCTCTCCAAGCTTATATAAGGAGCCCTTCTCATGGTGAAAGGGAGATGAAAAGATTGGAAGTATGAAACCTATGATCTCATAGGCAACATACAATAGATGGAGATTGAGAATTACACCAAACTTATTATCCCATAAGTGAGATGCCATTGAAGCATAATCATTGTAGAATACTTGAGCAAAGGGGTTGGACAAGGAGAGCTGGAAGAAGATGTTTCACCTTCATCAGAGGATTGTAAGTACTCTTCATTTGTTCTCATTAATATACATACATGCTTGGCCTATTTTTTTCAAGTTTATGTTTGTTCCACATGAACTTGTCTTCAGTAGATAGATCTGTATTTGAGCTAATATCATTAGAATAGGAATCTTGTTGTATCTTTGTTTGTTCTACAGGACCTATCAAGGAGCTTGGGATTGAAGCTCAACTTGGACTTTGCGAGGACAAACCTCATTTAAAAATGTACACTTTTATTCTTCCTCTTCATTCATTAGCTTAATTAGATCTAAAAGGATGTTAGTGACCAATGATAACACCCTTTTTGTCTTGGTTTTAGGGGTCTAGATACCAAGAGGGAATCCACTTGTCTGTAGGAGGATTCACCTGTAACATTGAGGATGAAAAACTGTTGATGCAAACAATTTATAACTCAAAGAGAGAACCGCCTATAGGCTCAATATTTCAATCAAGGGAATGAGATGAAATCACAACTTAACGAAAAAAATGTCCTTTTTTATGTATTTTATTCTACTTGGTGTGAAAATGGATAAACTTGTGCCAAATAGACGTCTCTTCAAATCCAATTTACGAGTGTGAAAGGGACAATTTCACTTGACAATATTTCCACTTTTTGAAAACGAGTCAGAAAATAGCTTAACTAAGACTCATGACCTTTCAAGTCCAATTTAATGAGTGTGAAAGGGACAAATCACTCGACAATCGTTTTTCTTTTGAAATACGAGCTAGAAAAGAGATTAAATTAAACTTGTTTGGGAGTCCTCGGGGTATAAGGCTGCATGTTTATGAATGAGAAATGAGGCTCAGCATAAATTCATGTACGAGCTATGAGGGACTCTTGGTCCTGTGGAGAAATCTTTGCATGGGCACCAAATGTAGTAGGGGATCTGACTAGGGCACCCATGTTCGGTAAGTCTCTGCCACTTGCTAACGAAATGACTTATAGTAGATGAAAGGCTATGTTCCGCAACAAATGGGTTCGTACCTAAGGAATAAAAGTGACATTTATAGGATAATACGAAAATGCATAATGGAATGTATACCTATCCTTTATGTTGGGAAATGAAAATACTTACCTGGGTGGACGAATGACCAACATAACGTTGAAATCCGCAAGAATCCTTGGTTAAAACTACAAAAACCAACTCAATTCACCTTTGTATTGGTCCATGAGGTAAACAAATGGCTTAAAAAAATAGAAAGTGGGTAAAAATAGTTTATAAACAGTAACAAAACCAAAAATTACTATATTTTTTTTATTTTTTACCCAAATAGTGCAAATTCGACCAAAATACCTCTGAGATTCAAACGACGATTGTGGAGCATCGGGCAATGAAATCAACAACTGTCTGGACAAGATAAATCTAGTTCCCTTCCTCTTCATTTCTAGTGGATTAAATTTTTGAATTAGGTTCCAAATTTTTAGTTGTTGAGGGCGCAAAATGTGAATTTTGGTTTACGTGGGTTGTCCTCAATAGAGTCCCGTATATGATGGGCTATACGCTCTTGTGCAAACTGCAGAGTGCGTATAGCCAGCCATATATGCTACTGTAAGCTAAGTGGATTGCATAACGACATGTAAACACTAAATTTTAAGGATTCTAACTCAATTTTTTATTTTTCCTTGGCAAGATGGTTCTTGAATGAATAAAAAGAGAGCACGAGGAGGTTGATGTTGTTGTAGATCGAGATCTGGGGGCCCAAATGGCCTTAAAGAGATGTGGCTTATATAAATTTTGTGCGCTCAAAAGAATGAGAGCCCAGGTGAGGTTGCTCGAGATGCTTGTGGGTTACTGGTGTTTGCACTCTTCTCGTCGCTGTGTGAGCAAAAAGTGAGTGCTTACATGCCTAGTTGGGCTTTGCTAGTCATGACAGCTCTATGGTAAAAGGTTAGAAAGAAAACAACAAAGATATTAACAAGAATTAAACAAAAACTAAATGAAACTATGAGCATAGGAACAAAAATAAAAACAAATGAAAATGGACCAATATC